>OAMR01000202.1:1068934-1091551 GCA_900205405.1 Echinochloa crus-galli | reverse complement strand
TATCTATACTATAAGGATCCAGTAGAATTGAAAACACTTCTCACCTAAAATATTCGTACCCACCCTCTCACAGAGGACCCACGTGTCATGTTTTTATGTGGAACCGCAGTCAAAATACATGTGAGGAAGAAGAAAAACACACTTTCGAGAGACTTTAGTTCATTCTCCGTAAAATTTTTTCACCCAACGCCCCGCGCGTACCCACCTCCGGCCAGGTGGGCCCCTAACTGCTCGCGTGCACACAATTATCCCGTATTGCTAATAGACAAAAGATTGAAGAGTTTTTCTCCATATAAATAAAGACCAACTAACTCAAAAAATAATGTGCCTCCAAATTTGAGAATAGCTAAAACTCTATATACACACGTGCGTGCGCACGTGTCGCGTCTGCTAGTTTGAATAAGAAATCTGAAATTAACGTATTTGGTATAAAATTAGCCAACAATACCGTTGGTGAGGCTCAAATATACTCCCTCCGTTCCTATTTAAATATCGTTGAAGCTACACCATTATGTCCCCCCCTAATACTTATCGTTTTATAGCAGTAGACTGTAACACCGTAGGCAGTAGCTCAAAAATGAAGTACTGCCTGCCTCCTCACACCACCACACGCGGCCAAAAATGGAGTAGGAATGAAGTAAGGGTATCATGACATTGCTGCTATGCTGGAGCCTCCTCACACCACCACACGCGGCAAAAAATGAAGTACTAAGGAGTAGGAATGGAGTAAGGGTGTCATGGCATTGCTGCTATGCAAATGAAGTACTAATGGAGTAGGAATGGAGTAAGGGTATCATGACATTGCAGCTATGCTGGAGTAGGAATGGAGTAAGGGTGTCATGGCATTGCTGCTATGCATTGGTTTTTGATTTGTTACTCGGACGATATTTAAATACGGACGGAGGGAGTACACGATCATTGGCATTTTTTTGATGAGCACGAGAAGGATAATTATAATTACAACCATCTTTGCAGCAGATTTGAGGGCGGAGGCCATTAGGCGAGAGGAGCTCACCCAAACACTAGCAATGGGCTGACTGGGCCGGCCGATCAAAAGGAAAGATAAAATCCAAGCCCATTCGTCTGTACTGTACACATTCCCCTCGCTCCCTCCCTCTCCCTGTGTCCTCGGTCACACCGCCCGCCGCCCCGCCCTCACCCCCTCTCTCCCCAGAGCGGAACCCCCCCACCATGCGACGGCGCGCCGCTCCTCCGGCCGGCTGAGGGGCACGCCCGCGCGCTCCGGTCACCAGGTAAGCCCCGCCGCCCTCTCCATTCGTCGCACCTGCCTCACTTCTCCCGCAATTCTCGAAGCCGATCCGGAATTTTGGGTGCCCGCAGATCCGTAGGTAGGCTTCGCGCGATGGCGTCGCCGGGGCCGTCCTCCCCTCCGGCCGTCCGATCCAGCCGCCCCCGGCGGGCGCCCGCCGCCTCCAACGCCGGGGTGCTGCCCCCGGACCTGCTGTTCGACGTCCTGCTGCGGCTCCCGGCCAAGGAGCTCTGCCGCCTCCGCGCCGTCTGCCGCTCCTGGCGCTCCCTCACCGTCGACCCGCTCTTCGCCAGCGAGCACGCGGCGCGGCACCCGGACCAGCTGCTCCTGGCCAAGTTCCGGGACGACGACGCCGACATCCACGTGGTGGATCTGTCCGGCGGCGTCGTCAAGCAGATCGCCGGCCCGGACGGGCACGAGCTGCTCTGCACGCGCCTCGACCTGGCCTGCGTGACCACCAAAGGTAACAGCTGCCAGGTGGTGAACCCGGCGACGGGTGCTGCCTATGCGCTGCCTGAGACCCCGGCGCCGGAGCACGCGAATCGTGAGAACCTGCGCGACCCTTACACCTTCTTTGCGTCCGGGCGGGTCACGTCGACAGGAGAGTGCAAAGTGCTGCGGGTGTTCAATCGGACCGAGTTCGATGCCTTTGATCAGCAGCAGCTCTTTGAGGTGTTTACAGTTAACAGCGGTGTCAGCAATGCACAGTGGAGGGCGACACAGAGCCACTATCTCTTTGTCGAGGCGAACAATGCTGCTGTTGTTGGTGGGGTGGTGTACTTCCTGACGGACTGCGCGTACGATCTCATGCTGTTTTTCGGGGTGAACACTGGCATCCATCCTGACTGTGTTGCATCATTTGACCTTGGGACAGAGGAATGGAGGAGAGATATCCAAGGTCCAATAAGTAGCAGCCTTACAATGGACAACGCTGATGCTACAGAGGAATACCGATCGATTTGGCATAAACTTACTTTATCTGAGCTGAAAGGCTCTCTAGTTCTAGCATACCACCGTCGCCACCAGTCCTTGGATCTCTGGCTTCTAACAGACTTTGAGAATGGTCTCTGGGTGAAGGAGTACAGCATCCGGACTGAATCAGCTATCCCTACTGATGAGTACTTTGTAAAGCCATTGTTGGTTTCAGAGGATGGGAGGTTGATCATCCTTCTAGCATCGACAGGGCTTCTGCTTATTTATGATCCAAGAACAAACACTTTTACAGAGGTTCGGATGAGACGTGTTGCTGCAGTTGGTATATACACAGGAAATCTGTTGAGTTTACAAGGTGGTGACATGGTGTAGTATTGTAATTTCTTGCTAGTTGCTACCCAATATAGTTTGTGAACAATGCACCTATAGGAATCAATTATCACCCTTGCATCAGTTTTTAAAGTGAACTTTGTATGATGTTAATGTTGTCCTGGAATCGTGTGGCGTATTTCATCTAGTCCTGTGATGTTGTTGTCAATTCATGGAGGTGCTTAACTTTCCATTTGCATACTCTCTTTATTATTGTTGAAGGCATGCTTGTATGCAAATATTTGGGCATGCATTTGCTACTGTCTGGGCAGTATTGCTGCATGTTTCTGCAAATAGTGGCTTGTCGTGTGATGTAGCTTTTTTACTTGGTGAGTTAGGCTGAATTCTTAATTGCCTGTAAGTGTTGACATGTGATTTTCTTTTTCATCTGCCTTGTGCTTCAAACAGCTTATATGCAGTTGCATTCAAATCCACTTAACAAGTCCCATTTTGACCTGTATCTGGTGATACATATATTTGATGTAAAAAATGAGCTTGCTATTTTAAGAAAACATGGACTTGGGACCTAAGTTGTAAGGAGGCCTTCACTGCATTGCCTGGTCATTTAGCCAAGAGCACATTTTTGCATATTTGCATGTTCAGTTTCTTTGTAAAGTTGAACCCGATGCACCCTTGTTTCAAGCAAGATTTTTTTGTTGAGTTGTACTCCATTATTTTGAGTTCAGTTGCCGGTTAGCTGGAACTATATTGTTACAGCCAGACATACTTAATATGCACAGCTGAATGCTATGATATGATTGATGTGGACTCCAGGATAGCGTCTTTGCTTTTAGTCATTCTTCACATATACCTGTTTGTTCCCGGTACATGGTGTTTAATTTACACTATGTGTTATGGACGATGCAATTTATCCAGTACCATGATGGACTACTTTAAGTTGGCCATACTCCATTTTGTTTATTTCTAGAGAATGTAGCGATATGTACCTTGTCCAACGTTTGATCAGTTATTACTATCATCCCGCTCATTAATCAATCCTAGCATTACAGATATCTATCATTGGTGTTTTAAGCGTTGGATGTGTAACTAGGCGCATTTGATGTTTATCCACCGGAGACGGATATTGTATCTTTTAAACTGTTTTCTTTCTTAATGAATAATCTCCTACCATCCGTTTTGGAACTTTCATACCTTTGTGCAGCGGGACTTCCATGAGCTCTCGATATGCATGTGATTTCCCTTATTTTCATATTATATAATAAAACTTGGTTGTTCGATGGATTATATTTTAGCAGACACTTGCACTCGAAACTCTGCCCTTTCTTTTCAAGAATGTTGAGATTATTCACAATATGAAGGTAATGATTTTGTATGGAAAGAAAAGGTCCTCATCCCATAGATTATGGTGTGGAAATGGATGCTGTTGTGGAAGCAGAGGATGGCAAAATGATGCCGATGATTTGAGGGTGTACTGCGGAAGATAGTTCTGCTGCTCTTAGTTGCCCAGCTAACTAGTGGTCTATGCCTCTATTTCCATACCGGAAAATACAGTAGTCACCCAATTCTATCAGAAAAGCTATACTTTGCTTTTGAGGTGAGGCTTAAGATTATGTAATTCGATGATTCTCTGGGTGGAACTCTCATCCATAGTACCTCTGCAATTAGAGAGATCCGGCTGTGTTTAGTTCCCGAAAAGGGAATGCGAAGTTGGGTGAAAATGTCACATTGGACACCATAGCACTTTTCGTTTGTTTGTGGTAATCGTTATCCTACTATGACCTAACTAGGCTCAAAAGATTCGTCTCGTCGTGTATATCAAAACCATGTACTTAGTTTTTTCATTTACCCACGTCTAGTATTCCATGCATGAGGAGAGAGATTTGATGTTATTTGATGTGATAGGTGAATAGTGAAGTTTGGAGAGAGAATTTTTAACTTTTCAAGGGAACTAAACAGGCCCCATGTTGAAACTACTTATGTACTACCTCCGATCCAAGTTGTATGTAGTTTTGACTTTCTAGATATAAAGATTTTGCTATGCATCGATATAAACGCTATGTTTAGATACGTAATAAAAACCATATACCTAGAAAAGCCACAACAATCTATAATTTAAAACGGAGAAAGTATTGATTAGCATTTAGTAACTAGAGAGTACTTTAACATAGAGTAAACTCCATCTACCATACAACAACTTGTTTGGTTGTATCACTTTGGTCAAATAAGTTACAAAACATGTGAATAGATACACAAACTTGTCAGGAATGCGCATCTACGGTTACGTGTACACAAAGGGTGTGTTTTGCCATGGTGCAGGGTATGTAGACTGTATTTTGAGTCACAAATATTAATTTTGATGTGGCAGATAGCCAATAATTGCAAAATTGATGTCAAAGCCTTTGCAGCAATCTTTTAATAAGTGCATATTACGCGAATACTGGACATAGTTTGTTATCTGTGTTAGAAAAAAAGATGGAAATTGTATCGAATCTGTTGGGAAAAAAGAGAGAAAAAGATGATACGTAATGTATATGACCTATCTAGATTTTTTTTTGGCTAGATTGTATCAGCAAATGCGGCACATTTTAGAATACTAGTAGTCGAGTAATCTCTATTTCTCTTAAGTTTGAATTGGTGTCGGAGTACTAGTGGGAAGGTGCACTAGGGGTCTTTTTTTTTTATTCTGTGCACATTCGGAAATTTAATCATGGGTGACTATTAACCCGTTTTCCTTAATTTGATCATGGGTGTTTTACTTATGGTAGCTTACTATGTTGCAAATAATCATATTGTACAATCACTTGGACCTACTTTTTTTTTACATTTTTTGTCTTTCCATCGAGATGTCGATATGTCAAATCTGTCAAGGAGTTCATTGCGTAGAGGTGATGGGAAATGGCTTAAAATATTATTTTATATTTTTGTCTTTCCGTCACCAAAATTGATACATGTAGCTCATTATAGTAAAATATGCTTCAAAATACGCTTCAAAATACACTTCATGGCGTACACGTGACCGTACATGCACACACCTGACAAATTCGTATATCCATTTGCACATTTTACAACTTGTTGGACTAAATTGATACAACCATACAAGTTGTTGTATGGTGGATGTAATTTACTCTTTAAAATATTACTGTGTAGAAATTATACAACGGAGTGATGTGCACTAGGATTAGACAATAGACACTAGCAAGATTATTGTATAACATTTATTTTGAAAAAAAAAACTAATCTACTGTTGTATTTTGATGCTCATCAACACCCGAGTTCTTGTGCCGTCCAATTTGTTAATGAATGAAGTCATGGCTACTTGATTTGCACCACTATCTAAGCTATGGTCGTCTCTGTCACATAAAGCAAGGGTCGTATAAAGGTAGGGGTTAGGGATTTTGAAGTTTTAGGATGTGTTTTTATCAAAGATGTGAGGTTAGACAAAGGCCATGCAACCACACGGGACAATAGCGATGATTCAGGTGTTTGGCTTGAAATCCTTGAAACCCGAGAGTAGCAGTGTAGCACTGCAACGGGAATTTTTTATTAATAAATACAAATTCTTTAAATTAAAATTATTTAGATATCTAGACCCAACCATGAGACTCGAATGAAAAATTTCCATTTGATGATGAAGGAAAAATATAAATATATACGAGCATAGTTATGCACACACGCATAAAGACATACAACATCAGTGCGCAAAAAATTATACAGTGTAGAATCTACCAACGTCACCCAACACATCATCATCACTATTGACTTCGTTTGAAATACCATGCCTTTCCACACAACCTTTTCCTTCGTTTTTTTTTTTGAGAAAGAACCTTTTCCTTCGTTTCGAAGGGTGACGTGTAAGGCACTACGAACTTTTGGTGGAGCACTAGAAAACGCTCCCAACTAAGGGTAATGCTTTTGGACCAAGCAGTATATATGGATAAGGTTTACATAGGTAGTCTTAATCGTTACCAATTGCAACATTGTATACTCCGTATGTCCTAAGGCTATCGTTTTCTTAGAAAAAAAATACTTCTCATAAGTTTAACAAAATTATAGAAAAAAGTTGGATGTAATTACTGCAATCTATCAAGTGGTAAGGTCATGATCCTATGTCCAACAACATCACCAATAGTCTTCTTCACCTTTTAGATGTTTATAATGTGAGTATTTAAGCAAAAATTGATACTAAGCCCTAGAAAATAATAACTAGCTTAAATACTATACAATAAAAGGACTACGATCAATAGAGCAGATAAAAAATGAGTTCTAAATAATTCTAAATAGGTGATCCGTAGATAGATTGCATTTTCAGAAAAAAGGTTGATACCAGTTTACTTTTTATTGAAAACTATTCAGTGGAACTTTTAGACATTAAATTAGCTTTATACTATATATTCCTATATGTAAAATACAAAACCGTCTACTCCGATTTATAATAGTTGGAAGGTGTCCAACGTTTGGACTATCAAAGTGTACATTGGATTTCTTTTCAACAAGTCTTCTATATACTAGGAATGGAAGGCGCGCTTCGCTGCGCTGGCCGCTGCCACGCGTGCCATTGTGCTGTATTGATATTGTTACATACTACATAACGGATTGACGGCGTCTGACAGACACCTGCAGTTTCAGGCTTGATGGTGCCCTGATGAATGTCATGACCGATTTGTGGTCAGAGGTTCACAGCCTCACAGGCATTCACCCGCACTTGTGATGTCCTCTGCCTCTGGCATCGGTGGAGGAGAGGGCGTGTATAGGTATGCGACTAATACGGAAAAGGTTGATTTTTTCAAGCGGCAAGGACGTATCCCACGACACGCATGCAGCGGAAACAACTCTGCCCAGCCACCGCCGATGTCCTGGCTCCCATTGCATGGATAAGACGCGTGGAACTGAGGCAAGACACTGCACATAACCTGACAAAGCAGCATGGACGGCGCGATTTGGTGCCATGGTAAACATGAGGTACACGCGGCGGCCTAAAAATATTCTGCCTGCTGGATTCACTGTGAGGCCAGGGAAATCTTGAGCTTCTTTTCAACAAGTCTTATATATACTAGGAAAAGGAGGCACGCTTGATGCATGACATTTTGCTGTATTCTTTTTGTTACATACTACAAAACAGATTGACGGCGCCTGACAGACACATGCATTTTCAGACTTGATGGTGCCTCGACGAATGGCATGACCGATTCGTGGCCAGAGGCTCACGGCCTCAAAGACATTCACCCGCACTTGTGATGACCTCTGCCTCTCGCATCGGTGGAGGAGAGGGCGTGTAAAGGTAGGCGACTAATATGGAAAGGTCGATTTCTTGGAGCGGCAAGGACGTATTCTACGACACGCGTGCAACAGAAACAACTCTGGCCGGCCACCGCCGATGTCTTGGCTCCCATTGCATGGATAAGACGCGTGGAAATGAGGCAAGACACTGCACCTAACCTGGCAAAGCAGTATGGACGACGCGATTTAGTGCCATGTTTAACATGAGGTACACGCGGCGGCCTAAAAATATACTAGCCGCTGAATTCACCCTGAGGCCACGGAAATCTCGAGGCATAAGAGATAGATGTCCTGACTTCTATTGCATGGATAAGACGCGTGGAACTGAGACACTGCACCTAACTTGGCAAAGCAGTATGGACGCCGCGATTTGGCTGGATTCACCGTGAGGCAAGAAAATCTCGAGACATAAGAGATTAGATATATATCCGGATTGTTTTGAAATTATATATATAATAACAATAACAACAACAACAACAACAACAATAATAATAATAATAATAATAATAATAATAATAATAATAATATGGCATCCGTGGAGGAGAGGGCGTGTACAGGTAGGCGACTAATAAGGAGTATATAATAATCGAACATCCAGACCCTATTTATAATCCAGCAGCCAACTTTGAATACCGGAAGCCCCAGCACCCAGCCGCGCCCCCACTCTGCTACAGTGCAGTCCCCAATCCCCCACTACCGCTGTTCTGTTCCCCATTCCCCTCCTTCCTCGTCCGGCGCCATCCTTATCCGCCGCTCTGCATCGGATGATCCCCTTCGATCCCGCCCCGTCACGGCGCATCGCTGCTTCAATCGACTAACCAGAGCATCGAGACCGCCGCCGCCGGGATCCAGCGCAGCTCCACCTGACGACCTCCCGGTACGAATTCGCTTCGCGTCCCCCCTCGTCTTCACCACCGAGATACCTTCGATTTCGTGTGGCATCGATCTCCCTCCCGTCGCGATTTCGATCGAATCCCTCGCTAATCGATCCGTATGCTTTTGCGCACCCAGATGTCCCAGCACCCGCAGGCTTCGCTGGCGGCGCCGCAGCCCCCGCCGGCGAGCCGGGCCAGGCGGGCGCCGCCGGCCGCCACCAGCACCGGCGTGCTACCCCCGGACGTGCTGTTCGAGGTCCTGGCCCGCCTCCCGGTGAAGGACCTCTGCCGCTTCCGCGCCGTCAGCCGCGCCTGGCGCGCCCTCACCTCCGACGGGCTCTTCATCGCGGAGCACGCGGCGCGCAACCCGGGGCCCTTCCTCCTGGCCAAGTTCTCGGATGAGAAGACGGTCGTCTGCGTCCTGGATCTGGCCGGCAACGTCCTCAAGCGGATCGCCGGCGCCGCGGGCGGCCCTTCCCTCCGGCTGCTCCGCACGCACCTGGACCTCGCCTGCCTCGCTAGCTACCGGAACAGGTGCCGTGTGCTCAACCCGGCTACTGGGGCTGTGCACGTCCTGCCTGAGAGCCCGGCGGCGGAGCATGTGAATCGTGCCACCTTGCGGTACCCTTACACCTTCTTCGCGCTTGGGCGGGTCGCCTCCACTGGGGAGCACAAGGTGCTCCGGATGTTCAACCGGCCTAGCTTTGCTAAAGGTCATCAGCAGTTCTTTGAGGTGTTTACTATCAATGGCGGTGCCGGTCATGGACAGTGGAGAGCACAGCAGAACCCTGGTCTCTTTGTTGAGGAATGCAGTGGGGTCGTAGTTGGCGGGGTGGTGTACTTCTTGACGAGCAGTCTATATGATGATGTCTGCAATGGGATTCGTGCTGACTATATCATTTCTTTCGACCTCGGGGAAGAGGAGTGGAGGAGAGATCTCCGAGGCCCGATAAGTTGCAACCTCGGATCTCTGCAGGCTTCATTTTACAAGCGGCATCATCTTACTTTGGCTGAGCTGAAAGGCTCTCTAGTTCTTGCAGACAACAGGTTCCGGTGTATGATTGACCTATGGTTTCTAGTGGACTTTAGGAGTGGGCTCTGGGTGAAAGAGTACCACATTCAGACTAAATCAATACACTTAAGGTCAGCAGACGAGTACCATCTAAAACCATTGTTGATGTTAGATGATGGTAGGTTGGTCATTTATCTAGTACCTGCAGGACGGCTGTTCATATATGACCCAGCAACCAACACTATTGCACAAGTGGATATGAGACGTCTTGATTCAGTTGGTGTGTACACTGGAAATCTCTTGAGTGTAGAATAGTGTGAGGGTGCAGCATTGTCATAGGTTTATACTGAAATAAGTCAAATTAGCTCATGTCTAATGCACTTCGTAGGAACAACTCTCCTATTTGTTGGAACTGAAGTTTGTATGGGTATTGCTATGGTGGATAGGATTATTGTAAATCTATTTAAGTGTTTGATGTTCCCATTTCCCTGCCCTCTTTGTTATTATAAAATGAGGCATGCTTGTGCACAGATATTTTAATCATATGGCCCATGTTTCTGCTGCACCCAGAGCTTATTGTGTCTGTTGTAGCTATTTACTTTATTATCCTCTGCAAATTTTCAAGTGCTTGCCTGTATTAATTTGGTTAAGTTGTATTAGAGCATATCTGATATTGTAAATGGTCTTTGTACCATAAGAAAACACATGGTCATGTTGGCATTGGACATTCAATGTTAGACCATCCATTGTCCACTCTTTTTAGCAAGAGTGCTCGCTTTCCTTTTGGAGCGGACATTTATAAAGTTGATTCAGATGCATTGGACACCCCTGTTTGAAATTTTAACTATTGTTGTCTTTGATTGAGGAATGACACATTTTCTCATTTACTCAGAGGAACAATTTGCATAATTGCAAGTAACCTTCCCTGGTTAGGCTTTGATGCTTGCTAATTGGTTGAATAGCTTGTTTATTTTTGTTACTATATGTTCGCTTTGCAGTTTAATTCTATGGAATTATAATTTAACACAACACATAACTTATTATCATCACCTCTTATTCCATACCATGCATTTCTGATTATACGGTGATCATGATTTTCTCTGCATTCTTGTCTGCTAGTATAGCGTATTCTGTCTGTTTACACCTTGAAGCTGTGACTTGCTTTAGCTCTTAGTATACATGTTCTATTCTTTTGGTGTGCACTAAACATATATCATGGTGTGGATTATTTAGCACAACTTTACTTTTTTAACTCTAGCATTCTATGGATCTTGGTTTCTTGAGAATGTGACGCTACGGACAGAAGGAAACAAAGGGCTTTTACAAACCTATGCTACACCATGCAACAAAGAATCATTGAGGAGGTAGAGGTCGCACAATGGTAGCAAGTCTGTGATTTTGCAATACTTTGACTGTTGCTGAAGGTTTTGTCTTTGCCCAGACAGACAGTACCCAACCTGTGCAATAAAATCTGCACTTGTTTTTACACACTCAAGGTAATACTGTAAGACCCTTCAGCATGAGAGCTTTTGTAGGTGAAATTCACAATCCTGTGTGGATGCTTGTTTGTCAGTTTACCACCATTTCTTCCACATATTATCTGAAGTGCTTCTTGTAGTGTGTATTAATAAATTTCTTATCTGAATGCATATCCTTGTCATTTTCATTTCCATGCTCAAAAGAGCTGAACAGGCGGACCTCAAAAGTAACACCCATTTTCAGAGCAAAAAACATTTAAAATGACTAGAAGATATAATTGAGTTTTACTTATTTTGTCTAGTTCCCTGATAATTGATGATCTTGCAACGTGATTTATTGACTGTGGCATGGTGCATGGATGCTTTTGCACCTGAAAATCTGTGTGTAGCTGAGGTCTTTCTCTTTGGCTTAGCTCTTCTGAACTGGCATTATTTTGTTCCACTTCTTTAGACCTTACGAGTTATGTCAACATAGGACCACAAATATTAGACCATTTTCATCCAGTAAGTTTCCTAAGCGCACTTGCTTGCCTTTATGAATCGAGATGCACTGGACACCTATTTCCCTGGTTTGGAGTTTGAACTGAGAAATTGCCATCTTTGATTTAGGGGTGTCCCATTCTGTTAGGTATTCAGAAATCAGAATAGCAACTTACATGTAACTTGGTACCTTCCCTGTGGAGCCGTTCAGCTTCAATATTTCTCTACTGTACCTTTGCTTTGTAGACATATCTTAAACTATTATAAGTGATGGTTTGGAAGAAGGGAATCATGTTCCTTTACTGGGCAATTCCGTGTTAATGAAGAGTCACGTGCTGAGCTTTGCACATCCAGTTATTATTTGTCTTTTCTGGTCTGCAAGTTTATTTTCTAAGGTGCACACCTAGTAGTTCTATAATGACTGCCATGGATTTCAGGCCCTTCTCTGTATTCTTGACATAGCTTATCTGCCTGTTCTGGTGGTTGAGAAATTATATTTTAGCATTGCACTGTGTATTTGTGAAAGAGTAAAATGGACCATTAGCCCATCAACTTGTAGCCTAGTGTCAGATATGTCCATGAACTTAGAAACCGGACATCTAGCCTCTCGAACTTGCGAACCCGTTCACCGCAGGTCCAGTCCTGTTTTGCATGGCTTGCATGGCACTGTGCGACGCTGGATTGCTACAGTAACGGCGGTTTTGTTTTTTTCTTTTTAATTTATTTTGGCTGAATCTTCGAAAAATCATAACTCTTCGATACGACATCGGATGAAGATGATTTTTATATGAAAATTGTAGCCCTTGACGAGATCTATAACTTTCTAGTTTTGAATTTTTTCATTTGACGATATTAAGATGCTCAAAAAATTTATATAAAATTACAGCACCATAATAATTGCGTACTTTTGTTTGTCGCATCAGAAAATTAATATATTTTTTGTTTGTTGTCAAATGAAGACACTTTGTATACCAAAATTAATATATTTTTTATTATCAAATGAAGTTTAGGGTTTAGGGTTTAGGGTCGTTATATTAATTATGGTATACCAAAATTAATATAGGGTTTAGGGTTTAGGGTCTAGGCCCTAAACCCTATGAGAATCTAGATCCTTATATTAATTTTGGTATATCATAATTAATATAACGACCCTAAACCCTAAACTTCATTTGACAATAAAAAATATATTAATTTTGGTATACAAAGTGTCTTCATTTGGCAACAAACAAAAAAATATATTAATTTTCTGATGCGACAAACAAAAGTAAGCGATTATTATGGTGCTGTAATTTTATATAATTTTTTTGAGCACCTTGACATCGTCAAATGTAAAAATTAAACTAGAAAGTTGTAGATCTCGTCGAGGGCTACAATTTTCATATAAAAATCATCTTCATCCGATGTCATATCGAAGAGTTATGATTTTTCGAAGATTCAGCCGAAATAAATTAAAAAAGAAAAAAAACTAAACCGCTGTTACTGTAGCAATCCGGCGTCGCGCAGTGCCATGCAAGCCATGCAAAACCGGACTGGACCTGCGGTGAACGGGTTCGCAAGTTCGAGGGGGTGGATGTCTGGTTTCTAAGTTCATGGACCTATCTGACACTAGGCTACAAGTTGATGGGCTAATAGTGCATTTTACTGTAAATTGCTTGGTGCTGTGGAGCATGGAGTAATAAAATGGCTTGTAGTCCCTTGTGGTCCATTACACTCAATACTTCAATTATTTACATTGTCTCTTATTCGATCCTATAAATGTTTTTTTCAGAAAATAAGGACATTGTAATTTCTCTGCATTCAGCATTGCTTATTCTCTTTACATCCTCCGACTCTGACTTGCATTAGTTTTCAGTATACAAGTACTATATTTTTATAATGCAGTAAAATGATAGCTGGATGGGGAATATACTTTAGCAAATATTTACATTTTGAATGCTGACATTTATTTTCAGGGATGTTGTCATTTTCAGAATATGAAGCTAAATATCGTGTATGCGAACAAAGGCCCCCTGCAAACCAAGATTGCATCATGGAACATAATTACATTGTAGAGGCAGGACGGTAGCAAGGATTTCATTCTGCAAAACCCGGCCTGTTCGTTTGGCTTAGCAGCCACCAACTAGTAGTATTTTTCTCTCAGCAAAAATCAGCACCAGACAGCCAGCAGTATTTTTCTCTCAGCACAAATCAGCACCTGCCACCAGCCAAACTAACAGGCCGTGACTGTTGCTGAAGGTAGCTGTGTTGCCTTAAATTTCCCAGCTAGCACCTGCCTGACCTCTCTGCCTGAGATTCTATTTTTGCAAAGGAGTTTTCCTTCGACTCTACACTTTCACACTAATGGTGAAGCTGAATGACCCTTCAGCTTGAGAGGTTTTGTGGGTCATATTCAACATCCATTGTGTAAAGTATCAAAAAAAAATCCATTGTAAGATGCTTGTTTGTCAGTTTGCTGCCATCAATACTACTACCAAGTATCTGAAGTATTATTCTCTTCATGTAAGTGTGCTCACCAATTCTTCTTGTAGTGTGCAATTTAAAGTTCTAATCTTAACTGAATCTATCTCCATTTCGAAGCTCAAGACACTTGAGCCGTGGGACCTGAAAAATAGTACTCGTTACATATTTTCAGAGTAGACAACATCTGAATTGACTAGAAGTGCATATAATAAATATCTGTAACATGAGTTTTATATTTTGAATTGCTTTTGCAATTAAAATCTGTACGTCTGAAGCTGACATTATCTTGATGTTGACATGCCTCTTTGATATAAGGTCCTTATTTTCGTCCACTTGGTTTTGCATGCTTGTTGAGACTATGAAATGGCCGCATCATGGCTGATCGAAGTCCTAGTATGGACATGGAACACGGAGGCCACGGCCCACAAGGTAGACTTGAGAAACAACATTGTGGTGGCTCAGTGAAAACTGAAAAGTGCGTTCGAGGGTGCTATACTGTTTCAGGCTGTTTGGTTTGCGTCATCAGAACGTACGGAATTATCCGAGCCTAGCTCCGAACCTCGTCTTCTCCTTTGGTTTGCCGGATGGGTCTGTCCGTCATCGAGCGGTGCATTCATCCAAGACTAATCTGCGGAGCCAGTTCATCCGGCCAGAAAACACCGGACTAGGCCGTTCCGGATTGACACATGCCGGATGAGGCTATCCGGCAAACCAAACACGCCGGCGTCTGCCATACAGTTATGTTATGTCCTGAGGGCTGTATAATCAGAAAATTAAGGATAAATCAAAGCATATGCAAACTCTGCAATGCAAAGAGGATACCCAGAAAAAATGTTTCTTCTTGGAATGCTGTATGGAAAAGGGGCAATTTTTTTTTACTCCAACGACTTGATGGAGCACGTAATACTGACTGGTATTTGCAGTGAATAAGTATAGGATGATTTACCAAACAGGGAATGCACATGGTTTAAAACTCCCACACCCAGTCACAAATTGAATCACTCGTATTCATATTTCGAATTCGAGTGGCATTTTTGCGTACACCTAACACTAGAGGTCCCTGACTCCTCTTGGCTCCCCCCGACTCCTCTCCTCCCACTAACCCTAGCGCCGCCACCCCCGTCCTCCCATCTCCCCCGCCGCGCCGCCGCCGGAGCTGGCCCCCGGAAGCCCGGGCGGCAGCTGTGACGGCGGTTGCGTGGCCTCTTCGCCGGATCCGGGACGGCGACGGCGGATCTCGACAACGGCGGCGGCCATGAGCGTGGGCGGCGGTCCGCGGCCGCCGGCGGCAGGCAGCGCCCGGCGGCGGCGGTCCTGCGCGGCGGCAGCCACTCTTCCTGGCCAAGTTCCGGGATGACAAGGCGGACGTCTTCGTCGTGGATCTGTCCGGCAGCGTGGTCAAGAGGATCGCCGGCGCAGGTGGCGGCCCTTCGCACCAGCTGTTCTGCACACGCCTGAGCCTCGCCTGTGTGGGTACTGACTGGAACAGATGCCATGTGCTCGATCCGGCCACTGGAGCTGTTGATTTCCTGCCTGAGAGCCCGGCAGTGGAGCATGCCAATCGTGTCACTTTGCGAGACCCTTACACCTTCTTCGCGCTTGGTTGGGTCCCGTCCACGGGAGAGCACAAGGTGCTCCGGATGTTCAACTGGCTTGGTTTTCATTACGGTGGCCAGCAGCTCTTTGAGGTGTTTACTATCAATGGTGGTGATGGTCAAGAACGGTGGAGAGGACGGCAGGGTCGTGGTCTCTTTGTTGACGATTGCAGTGGTATTGTCGTTGAAGGGGTCGTGTATTTCTTGACGAGCAGAGCTTATGAAGGTGCCCATTGTGGGATTCGGCCGGACTATATTGTTTCATTTGACCTTGGAAGAGAGGAGTGGAGGAGAGATCTCCGAGGCCCGATAAGTAGCAATGTTGAATATGCAAAGGTGGTACTTTATAGGAGGCATCACCTTGCTTTGGCCAATCTGAAAGGCACTCTAGTTCTTGCAGACTACCTGGAACATCCTTATACCATGGACCTATGGTTTCTAGCAAACTTTGGGAGTGGGCTATGGGTGAAAGAGTATCACATTCGGACCGAGTCGATAAGCTCAAGGTTGGCAGCTGAGTACCATATGAAACCATTGTTGGTATTAGATGACGGGAGGCTGGTCCTCTATCAAGCACGTAAAGGACTGCTGTTCATATGTGATCCTGGAACCAGCACTTTTGCACGAGTGGATATTAGATGTCTTGATTCAGTTGGTGTCTACACAGGAAATCTCTTGAGTTCAGGAGAGCATGATATGGTGTAGCATTGGCATACGTTGATTCTCAAGTTAGCTTGTGTCTGATGCACTTCATAGGTACCACTCTCCTGGTTTTCGTAACTGAACTTTGTATGGATATTGCTAATGATGGATAGCATTATTGTGAATATATTTAGGTGCCTTGTGTTCTATGTGCAGGTTTATCTCTCTGTTGCACCAAGGGTTGCTTATTTTCTGTACCTAGTTTGTGCAAATTTTCAAGTGCTTGCCTGATATTAATTAGTCTCAATTAAACAAACCTCAATATAATTTCTGTTAATAAGTTATAAACAAAACTTTTGTTGAAAACTTATAAAAAAGTTTGTTGAAAGGTTTTCTTTAAGGATTTGTTAGAATAGAGTGATAGTCATGTGGTTACTAATGATGCATGCTTTGTTTTCCTTAAGGAGCACACCAAGTATCATTGAAACTACTGCTGTGGAAATATATTAGTAATTAAAATGGCCATACTCTTAACTTTTTTTGAGCTCTAACCATTCTGTTCAAGGACCTTAATCTTTTTTCAGAATTTGTAAGGAAACAAAAGGCTCCTATAAACCACACCGTACACGGAAATCATTGTGGCAACAGAGGTAGCAAAATCATGATTCTGCAAATACTTTTTGAATGTTGTGAGGGTATTTCTGCTGGCTTTGTTCAGATAGCCCGTGCAACATACAGTGTTTCTTTTATAATGTACTCCGTAAAAAGAATCTCAAAATGTTTACTTTTGAATTGTTTGCGATTGTTTATGTTTAAACTTGTCAACATTCTCCCATCATTTCAATTTCAAATTAGTAAATTAAGCTCTCCGTGTTACTCATGCTTGTATGTGATTTGTATTTTGAGTGAAATTTGTATCTGATTATAACTTCGAATTCAAACTAAATCTACTTTGGTTCCAAAACTAAAAACCCAAGAATTTGCGGGTAACTTTATGTTTGTATAATTATATTTTTTTGTAAACTACAACTGTGTGATGCGTATGTGCTTGTTTTGTGTTATTGATTTGTTGTTTTTCTTTTCTTATGTGGGGTGTTTAGATTTAAACTATTTGCTCATAATTGGAATCTGTATTTTAAAACGAAGAAGCCGACCTGGGCCTAAACCAGCTTAGCCAGCACCAGGTGTGCAATGTGAAGGACAAGACAATATAGCCCAGCCTGGCCCAAGAACCAACTCGGCTTATTCCAACTCCTTTCCTTTGCCATTCGGCCATTCCGTTGTGCAACGTTTTAAACCGTGGCCCATTTACGCGGTCCAGCTTGCCTGCAGCACCAACCACCGAGCCCCGGATCGTAATATTACCGGTGCTTCTCGACCTGCATCCGTTTGATTACACGTGCTGCGGCTGCCTCATCATTTTTTTTCTCCGCCGTCCTCTCCTTCCCTTCCACTTCTCCTCGATTCCCTTTTGGATCCAGCAGAGAGAGACAGCGTCTCACTTGTCGAATAGGCTCGCGGCTCCACGAGCAGCGTCCCCGGCGAGGAGCTCCCGCCTCCCAGCACCTGGGAGCGGCGGGACTCTGCCAGCGGAGCGCAACAACCAGGAGAGGCGCGAACGGGTCTCCGGTCGAGTGGCTAGGTGGCCTTAGGCCTGAGTTTAACTCTTCGTGGGAGCGAATTTAGGCTGCGGATGAAAAAATTCCCTCGTTTGCCGTCGCACCAAAAGATCTGGCCCAGCTCACAGGACAACGGGTCTCTGTGTAAGGATGGGGCAAGGTTTGGGAGGTTTTATCGGCCTGCGTGATAAGGTTACCTTCTTTAGCAGAATGTCTCGTGCTGTCAGCCCCCGCAGGTCGAGTTTATTATTATTTTTTATTTTTTTTACGAGGAGAGACGAGTTCCGCGTAGCCAGATCTACCCCCTAGTGCGACCGCGGAGCATGGCATGTTCTGCCCACCCGGATCCACTTACCGGCGAGGAGGTGTGTTGTAGGAGCGGGAGTGGCGTGCAGTGACTCATGCATCTAGTAAAGATGCCACGAAGAGGTGCGGAGCTTGCATGTGTGGCGGTGCCGCCGAGAGCGGAGCGGCGTAGTTTTACACAACAGTTGCTAACAAAAGTGTTCTATTTAAAAGTTATAAAATTTATGTTTATAAGTTACTCATCAAAGTTATTTCTAGTTTTTCTAGCAATATTTCTATCAAAAGTTATGGATGAAAGTTTTGTTGATAAATTACTCATCAAAGTTCCATCAAAAGTTTACTAGCAAGATCTATCTTAAAATTTATAAACATAACTTTTGATAATAAGTTATAATCAAAAGTTTTATTAAGAAGTTATAAATAACAGTTTTACGGAAAAGTTATAAGCAAAAATGTTTTTTTGAAAGGTTTTACTTAAGGATTTTTCAGCTTAGTTTTACGCAAGAGTCGTTAAGAAAAGTTTTCTTTCAAAATTATACACGAATGTATGTTTGTAAGTTACGTATCAAATTTATTTTAAGGAGTTCTTCTAGAAATATTTATGTCAAAATTTATTAATAAGAGTTCTATTGATAAGTTATTATCAAAATTCTATCAAGATGTTTTACCAAATAGATATCCATTAAAATTTAGAAAGAAGTTTTATTGATAATTTATAAATATAATTTCTGTTAATAAGTTATAAACAAAACTTTTGTTGAAAACTTATAAAAAAGTTTGTTGAAAGGTTTTCTTTAAGGATTTGTTAGAATCCTTTTCTTTTAAAAAGAGAAATTTGTGCGGACATGATATATATATTATTTGTTTGTTATAAAAGCTTTTAATAATTTTTTACAAAAATATTAGTAGGATAATTTTTCAAAATGTTACAAAGATAGCTTTTCTGTTGAAAATGGCATTTTTCAAAGTGAAAGTTCGTGTTCTTTTTGCCTTGCGTAAGATCTTGGTTAACTTATATTCTATCATCTGCGTTTGTTTTTTTGTTACAAGAGGTTTTGAGATGGGGTCACCTATAAATTCCGAGGCCATGGTTTTAGTTTAGGAAGAAGTCCATTTTCGACCATCCAACTATCACCAAAGTTTGGTTTTAGCCATTGAACCGCAAAACCAGAAATCTTTAGCCATCCAACTCTTCAAACCGTTCATATTTGGCCATCGCGTGGTTTTGGAGGTGGTTTTTGCTGACGTGGATGCCAGCGCGGCTGCGCCATGGCGGTCACCAAGGGGAGCTATGCTCCGGCCTTGGTGATCTTCTTCTTGTTATGGCACAGCAGAGAGAAAGATCTGAGGATGCTCTAGGACCTATTCAAGTCGCTTGGGTGGGCACCGTTGCGCCGGCGACAAGCTCGTCGCGCGTGCGGCCGCCATGCAGAGCAGCGCCATGGCCGTCGACGAGGGGAGCCATGCTCCGGCCATGGGGCATGACTTTCTGCTCGTGGATCGTGTAGAGGAAGTCGTGGCAAAGCTTTTGGGTCACTCCTTGTCACCGGAATCGCCGCCATTTGGCCGGCCGACGAGCCGGAGCGGAGCGCCCTCTCCCCTGTCGTCTCCCGCGAGCCCCCTCCGCCGTCTCCTCCCCTGCTGTCACTCGCGCGCGGTAGAGGGCCGGGTGGGTGCTCGGCGCCGGCGGCCGGCGCAGGGTGTTGGAGAGAAGAAAGAGAGAGGAGAGAAGTAAGAGGAGAGAGGGCTGGCAGGTGGGCCCCACCGCCACATGGCATCCACGTCAGCGAAAACCACCTCCAAAACCACGCGATGGCCAAATATGAACGGTTTGAAGAGTTGAATGGCTAAAGATTTCTGGTTTTGCGGTTCAATGGCCAGAACCAAACTTTGGTGATAGTTGGATGGTCGAAAATGGACTTCTTCCTTTAGTTTAACTAGCAAATTGCCTGTGGGTTGCTATGGTTAAATTATTAATCATATTATTTTTTTATTTAAAACTAACTTAGCTTTTTTATCCACTTATTATATTTTTCATTGCTTTTTAGTCTTTTATCGTCCGATGTTTTTCCTTTATCTTTTTTACTCTTTTATATATTTAAGTACCAAATTATCCGTGCATTGCTACGGTTAAATTATTAATCATATTATTTTTTATTTAAAACTAACATATCATTTTTATCCCTCATTATATTTTTCATTGGTTTAATGGATCTTTGCATTTTTTCTTGAAAGCCTACAAAATTTTAACGCAATATGTTTATTTATACTAAGCATCGTGCATCTTTACCTTTTTTTATTATTTTATTTAGTAAAAGAGTTTCTAGAGATAAAATAGTTACACATTGTCTCTAATTTTAATATCTGAGCTCAGTTAATGATATAGAAATATGCTTGTGCGTTGCTACAGGCAAAACCATGTGTATATATGATATACACTTCCTGTATTTTTTTTGTTTGCTACTTTTGGACATCTGAAAGAATAACAAATGTAGTCTTATATTACTATGATCACTTCAGCACAAGAGTCATTAGAATTTGAAGATAAAACGTAGAAAGGTATGAAATTATAATGTTCGTATAGGTTTAAACATAAATAAAATTATGCATAAAAGATAACATTATCGGTGGTTCATAGAAAAGTTAGGGGCATTTCTACAAATCTACAAATAAGAGAAGATTTTCATGTTAACATTGATCAATTGTAGGCTAGTATGCTTCTATTCATTTCATTTCCCCTCTCCTCTTGCCTCTCCTGTGTAGGATAGAGAACGGCAAATGCAAAGCCTCATTTTGTGTGAGTATACAGCAATTTGGTGAGAGCATATATTTATAATTGATTCAGATATTCTCGTTTGTTTTTTTTGTTACAAGAGGTTTTGAGATGCGGTCACCTATAAATTCTGAGGCCATGGTTTTAGTTTAAAGAGTTGTCTAGTTGTATTTTTGTACATGACGAGGATAAAAATATAATCTAATGTGCATCTTTCTTGAAATACATATATTGTTACATTTTATTGTTTGATTCTAGCTTTTATTTTCACTTCCCACCAAATTGTAATCCTATTTTTCCATGATCCCTAATGCTTTTTGGTGCCTTAAAAGTGAAAGTGAAAGGGAAAACTATAGCGAAAAAACATGAGAAAAGAGAATTTGGACGTTCAGGCGGGATGGTGCGATAAACAAATGCGGTGAAGAGAAATCGATGGGCACGTTGATATTTGAGAAAACCCGAAACGGAATGTTTGCGGGGTTGTAGGTTTCCAAAAAAAGGAAATCGCTACCTGGTCGGAGATCGACTGTCTGCACGCATCCTTACAGGCGCGAGTAAATTAGACCCCCCTACCGAGCTCTCTTCTCTCCGTCCGGAAAAATGGCTTGTCACAACATGTTTGCTGAAATGTCTCATCACCTGCCCTTGATATAAAGTAGAATAAAGTAGAAGCAAGATATAAATGACAAAGGCAAAGTGATAAAGATAACTATATTGATAACTGAAAGTCTTAAAGTCTACAAAAGGACATGTAAAAGATACAAGAGCTATTCCAGAGCTTCTGAAGACGACTCCGGAACATCCGAGGCATAGCTCGACTCAACTCTAACTCCCAACTAAACTATCCTAACTCCACTAGAAAGAAGTGGAAATGAGCTCCTTGGCTTGGTGTGTGTTTACAAGAGAGTGTGGCCCTCTATTTATAGCTAGATATAGCAGTTGAGCTTGGGTAACCGCCAAGGCAAGCAGGGGGGGGGGGCAGAGAGGCGGGGGCCGGCTAGTTCGGGTGAACAAGGCGGTTCGGCCAAACCCTGGTGTTCGGCCGAACGCCAGATCCACCGCCTTGGCCTCCAAGGGCTAGGATGCATCCCCCTGAGTCGGTTCAGGTGCTGGGGGCGGTTCGGCCGAAGGCCCAAGTTTGGCCGAACTGGGCCTGGCCCGTGGTCGGCCTCCCCAGCACTGCCTCTTTCTTGTGGACCTCTTGGGCTGCCTTTTGCTGCTTGGCTTCGTGATGTGTAGGCCCAGGATGACGTGGCACGGGTCTGGCTGAGTTGGCGGTCGTCCATGTGTCGTGTGATGGTGTTTGGTTGACGTGGACGGTTCCCGCTGGCCTGTACGGCTAAGGGGGATAACCGGCCGAACATGTCGTTCGGCCGTTTCTGTCATTTCCGACCCCAATAGCACGTATTTGTAAACATTGTACCTGCAAACACAACACTCACCAAAACTCGTGGAACTTTATTAGAAAATAAACCTAAGTACATGGAATGTTGCATATAACCCCGTTTATTCCCGAGTATTGGTGGTCGGATATGTTCCAGCCCCAATGACTTGTTTTACAAGGAAT
>OAMR01000202.1:1027843-1057630 GCA_900205405.1 Echinochloa crus-galli | reverse complement strand
TTGTGCGCTGATTGAACAAAAAATCTGCAGAACTCCGATGAGCTCGACCCGGTCGGAGATGTAAGACAACTCCCGGCCGTAGTCGAAGCGTGCGGACTGTGAGTATCCGGGGTAGTATGGTTGGGAGGTATGGTCGTACCCCCCTGCATACCGACTCCCGGACCACTCAGAGTCCGTGTCTTGGCCGTACTCCCAGCGTCCTGAGGCGTAGTAGTTCGGGTCCTGGTATTGCCCGGAGCCTCCTGCTCCGGACGTCCCAGCACCGGTGTACGTGTCGTAGGCGGCCTCGAAAGCAGAAGTATGTCGGTGTGGCATGGGAGGTGCATCCTCCGGTTCCTGTGAGGTGGCGAGCCCAGCATCACGCCTAGCTCGCCCCCTCGTGACTGGTCCGTCACCTGCAACGCTGTGCCGAGCAAGTACATGGAATGTTGCATAGTCTCTCATTTATTCCCGAGTATTGGTGGTCGGATTTGGGTTGTAACGACCGCCAACAAGCTCCCCAAGCTAGCCTCTTTGCTCGTCCTCGAGCAAAGTTGCGGACTTAGGCTCGGTGGATCAGGAGTTGCTACAATGTCATTTCTCTTGCAGGTAACTTTATAAACAACTAGTACTCGAATTCTACTTGAATTACTAGCAAAGCATTGATTCACCTTTTTACCTATGGGGCTTATAGCAATCTCCTTATCTTGGGTGGTTGAAAGGATGAACAATTTAACTTAGTTTTATTCCACTCTACTCTTTTCAGGATCCTATCTCGGAGTTTTCACCCTTTTGTGAAAAGATAAATTGTTCCTAATTGGCTCACTCAATCGCTCAAGTGTATTTGAATCCTCGCCAAAGGCTTTGCCTTCTTTTCATCCTAACGTCTAATTTGGCGTTTGTGTGGTTCAGGGACAAAGGATGAAGGCATACAAGCATCTTATATTTTGCTAAGTCAAAAACCGGATCTTAGGAGAATCAAATCACACTCTAGATCGAGAAGTGCAAGTGTGTGGAATATATGGAGTGGAATATATGGAGTGGAATTTGGCGGAATCTCATGGATTGATTCTTCCTCTCCTTGATTTATTTTTCGAGAGCATGGGCTATCTTTTATTCATATTTTTGCCATGCCTTTTTGGCATGCTTTTCTTTTGATCATATTTTTGCCATGTCTTTTGACATGCTTTTCTTTTTCTCATATTTTTGCCATGCCACTTGGCATGCTTTTCTTTTTCTTTTGCATAGCCCATGCCTCTACTTCACAGATTTTGAGAGAGGGAATCAAAGAACATGAAACTTTGCTTATGGAATGGATGGTGGCATGGTTTTTTGCTAACTCCCAAAGTAGGAATTGCAAGTGAGAGGTGGAGTGTATGTGAATCTCGATCTTAGAAGCATGAAAGATTCCTCACTAAGGTCACAACAATTTGACAAAGCTCACTAAGATGACAAGCAGCATATGGTAGAAAGTTTTGAAACTAATCCTATCATATGGCTCTGGTAGGTATTATGACCAATGAGGAACTTTGTTTTTATTTTTGAAAGCATAATCATCCGAGATTTTCACCATACTAAGAGCAGAAATAGAATTCAACCAAAGTCTCACTATATCAATTCCCACAACAACCTAGACTTGGAATAAAGCATGTGCTCCCACAAGGTTCAGGTTCATTTTTACTCATGCCGAATAACTCAAGCATAGTCAAGCAACTAGTTGCAACAAAGTACTAGCAAAATTAATGACAGAGCAACCATTCATCATTTCCAAAGTGAGAGGCATATGATTCATTCCATGCATGGTTGAGAGTTAATTTTATTCAAGGGAAGTATTTTCAATTGAATGACCAAAGTGCTGAGTAATTCGGATCGTACCTGATGGGGGTCCTCCCCCAAGCTTGGACTCTTCACTGGTAGGGATTCAACCTTGAAAGGTACTGAGTCAGCTGGTCAACCTGCTCGTTCTCGTCCTGTTCCTCCACTGTGTCATGCCTGTACTCATGTATCTTTCTGTTAAACAGGGCAATCTCCGGTTGGCTCAAATGCACCAACCGGAGCGACAATTTTATTCTTTCTGCATTCAACTCTTATTTTATTTATTCATCAAGCTAAGGTTGGAAACAAAATGTGTTGGAAGGGAAATAATTAGAGCACCTCCTAAACAATGATTTGAGCAAAGGGAAATTGAATTGGGAAATAAATTGAAACTAATGGTGCTCTAAAAGATACAACCACACGACTTCTACTCTATAGATGGATTGTAAAAGTATGTCGGTGTGGCATGGGAGTTGCATCCTCCGGCTCCTGTGAGGTGGCGAGCCTAGCATCACGCCTAGCTCGCCCCCTCATGACTGGTCCGTCACCTGCAACGCTGTGCCGAGCGGGCTCTCTCCAAGGTGGAGAATCGTCCGACTCGGTCCTCAACTGAAGAGTTAGTTTCGGCGTGGTATACAACCTTAGTGCTACACAAGGCAAAGACACTTCAGTTGTATAGCCACGGTAAATCATTGCCAGCGTTGCGTCAGGCGTCCGCCGTATCATGTGGGCTTGCACGAAGTGCTCGGCATCCACGGAGTTGTTCGGCCGATTTGGTCATTTCCGGCCCCAATAGCACATATTTGTCGTAGTTGTACCTGCACAAGTGACACTCACCAAAACTCGTGGAACTTTATTAGAAATAAAACCTAAGTACATGGAATGTTGCATAGTCTCTCATTTATTCCCGAGTATTGGTGGTCGAATTTGGGTTGTAACGACCGCCAACAAGCTCCCCCAAGCTTAGCTCTTTGCTCGTCCTCGAGCAAAGATATAAACTTAGGCTCGGTGGATCAGGAGTTGCTACAATGTCATTTCTTTTGCAAGTAACTTAACAATGTAGACTACACGGTCGTCGCACTGGATGATATGGTAGGAGACGAGATTTTTCTTCCGATCCATTGGTCTTCTAGCACGAGCTGCCATTCATTGTTCGCAATTAACGGACATGTACGTGTTTAATAAAGAAAATAATTAATTTGCAGAGGATACATTACTTATAGATTAGTAACTCAGATAAATGTAGTTGCTTTTTTCGCCAAGGAAATCTTTTTCCAAAAAGCCACCCGATCAAACCTTTTCAGAGCTTTGCTCGGGTCTAAAGAGCAACGGCTTGAGAAGCCGAGACCCGAGCAAAAATCCCTCTAAGAACAGAAGAACTCTTGGTTGAAGAAACGGAAACGAATCCCCCCAGACTCAGAAACCAGAGTTGAAAGAAATTCGAGAGTGAGAAGGTACGAACCTTGTTCGTTGATGAGCCAGAAATTCTCCCAGCCAATGGCTTGGAAAATCTCCATGAATTCTTCGTCCATACCCGTGTCCCTGAGCAGCTCTTACTCAAAAACACGGGTGTGCTCGAACTCCTTCAACCGAAGCTCGTTGAAGGTGTTCCGCTCCCGCTCGTTCCTGAGGACGATGTCGTTGACACTCAGAAGCTGCCTGGATGGGGGCGTGGCATGACCCCATCCCGAGCCGACTGCTTCTTGCTCATCCGTGTCCATACGGCTCGAGACTCGGGACGGAGCTGGGGAACTCCCAGCCCCTATAGCAACCACAATATTTAGTCGGGTGGAGCGACGGAGTGCAACGATGAACTTCGACATGATCCTGCAAAAAAGTTAGTGCACAACGACTACCCGAAGGATGGAATATATATGGTTAGCACAATCAAGTCAGTTGTTCGGGAAAGTTAGTCGTTCTTGCAGGGATGAATACCACCACAAAAGGTTAGTCGTTCTTGTGGGTGTCGGTGACCACCACAAAATCATCCAAAAATTCAGCACAAAGATCACAACAAAGGCAAAATATTTTTTGGGATTTTCTGAGTATGCAAGTGAACCAAAACTTGAGCAAGAACTTTGAGCAAGAACTTGAGCACAAGCTAGAGCAAGAAATAAGAGAGAGAGAGAGCTTCTGGTCGAAAATTTTCAGAATGAGCAGGTGAGAATGTGTGGGAGCAAGCAAGGGTGCAGCACCTGCATTTATAGGCAGAGGGGCAGCAGCTGGCCGGTTCGGCCGAACAGCCTGGTTCGGCCGAACCAGTGCCTTCGGCCGAACGGCCATGTGGGTGCTGCCCACTCATGCCTCCCACCAGCACTAGCAAATGGCCTAGGTCCAGCACTAGGGTATGGTCACTTTGGTGGTTTTTGGTAGGTAAGATGCAAATTTGACATGACCCAAAGTTGGAAATTAGTGGAGTCACCCCCATGCTGCCATGTTTTGTGATAATTGGTGTGAGTGCAGCCAATTTAGTGGGGTAGACATGTTTGTTGCTGGTTGGTGGTGATGGTAAATAAATGGAAATGTTCTAGAAGGAGTGAAAATGATAAAAGTTACCAATTACATTCACCCTAGGTAAAATTTCAGCATGTGACCATTTATTTAAACCAAGCTTGCAAAATTTTCTACTCTCTCTCAAATTATTACTCAGGTGGTTCAATTATTTTGGAAAGGGAAACATGCAAATGCAATTGGAAATTAAAATTTGGAAGGGAAATATGAGATACATACCGGTTATCCTCGCGGCGAGCGCTCAGCTTTTAAGTCCGCGAGCGGGACTTCTCCTGTCTTCAGGTGCTCTTGTCATCGTCCGGTCCCGGAGTGGATGACTCGGATGATGCAACTTTCTTCCGCCACATTTTCTTGTTCTCTTCTTTGGTGTTGGTGGCGGTGGGATCGGTGTCTCTGGAGAATTCCAGAGGGCTTGCTCTTCCTCGTATTTCTTTACGAGGCGGTCCATTTCTTCTGCGCTCACTTGTTCCGTCGGTCCGTACCACTCGGCTGCTCTCCACCGAGTATCTCCAGCTCTCCACTGATGAGAGCCTTGAGGAAACACTCGGCGCTCCTCTGCTCCGGTGTGAGTGGCTCTACCTTCTTCTCTTCCCGTGGTTGGAACTTGAAGTACGTCAACCTTCCGTCGATACGGAACGAGACTTCTCTCGCATCCATATCGATTCTAGCCCGGGCAGTGTTCAAGAATGGTCGGCCCAGGACAAGGGAAAACGAGTGGTCGTTTCCCGTGTCGAGGACAACGAAGTCCACAGGAACGTAACGTCCCCAAATGCGGACCGGTACATTCTCGATCACCCCCTCGGGGTAGCGGACGGTTGAATCCGCAAGCTGAACCTGGGCAGTAGTAGGAGATAGAGTAGGGTAGCGTAACTTTTTAAATAATACCTTAGACATGATGTTGACGCTGGCCCCCAGATCGCAGAGCGCATCATCAATGCGACGATTCCAGATCGTGCATTGGATGACGGGTACTCCGGGATCTTCCTTCCGGTCCGGAGAGGTTTTGATGATCGCCTTCTTTGCAGCTCTCGGCAGGTAGGTCCATCTCGGTGTTAGCACTTGGATATTTGAGACCTTCCCTGCATGGTTAGTACGGAGAATACTACGAGACATCTTACCCTGTCTCATAGTAATAGCATTCACTGTTTCGAGGGGAGGTTCGGGTTGCCCCGGAATCTTCCCCGACTCAGTGACAGGAACAGCAGCAGCTAACTGAGCAACTTGAGTTTCTATCATTTTATTAAAGCTCAGTTGATTTTTCATGGCAGAAGCGAAAGATTCCATCCTAGAGTCTATGTTTTCCAGAGTTTTATCATTAGCAGAAAGCTTCTTACTAATATTTTCAGTTATTTTCATCTGGTTAAACACAAGATCTCTAAGAGACGGCTGATTATTGAAATTGCTGGAATTGAAATTGTTACCTTGAGGCCTCTCGAAGGGGAGGTTTGGGCGCGAATTCCAGCTTGGTTGCCGTAGTTGTTCGGTCGGTACCCGTTGTTGTTGGAGTTGTTGACGTAGTGGGCATCTTCTCGCGTTTCGGGGCAGTCATTCCCCGAATGGCCAGTGTTACCACAGACTTCGCAGGTCATGCGAGCGTCCATGGCTTGCACCGTTTCTTGAGCAGGGGCCTCCAGCTTCTTCATCAGGAGGTCCATCTTGGCAGCGAGCATGTCCAGAGCTTCAACTTGGTGAACTCCTCGGGTCTTCTGTTGGGTCCGGTCATCGGCCAACCTTGGTTCTCGACCATCTTCTCTATGAGGGCCTTCGCACGACTCTCCTCAAGAGAGAAGAACGAGCCTCCAGCAGCAGCATCCAGGTACTCACGGGCAGAGGTTCTCAGCCCGTGATAGAAAGTTTGGATTATGAACCAACTCTGCATACCATGGTGAGGACAAGCAGAAATATAGTCCTGGAGGCGATCCCATGCCTCCGGGACTGTTTCATCTTTTAACTGCTGGAAACTAGCAATTTTGTTCCGGAGGGCGTTGGTTTTCCCAACCGGAAAGAATTTTAGCAGAAAGCGCTAGTGCATTTATCCCAGGATCTATAGCCTCGCGTTAGCATAAAACCATTGCTTCGCCTTGCCTAATAATGAGAATGGAATAAACGAAGGCGAATGGCATCGGTACTTACTGCGGATGGTGAAGGTGTTGCAGATCTCCAGGAAATGCTGGAGATGGGCATTGGCATCTTCATGTGGCTTGCCGCAGAACGGGCTAGCCTGAACCATGTTGATGAGGGCTGGCTTGAGCTCGAAGCTTCCATCTCCGACTGGCGGAGCTGGTCCGACACGTACGTTCTCGCTCGATGGAGCGGAGAACTCACGGATCGTCTTGCTGGCCATCCTCGATGTAGCCTGGTCACGACGGGAAGGACTGGGTTCGTCGGAAGGAGTTGCTTCTGAGGAGGCACAACACGGGGTCGTACTTTCCTCACAAGTGACTCCGGATTTTCTTGGAAGTTTGACGGTAGTTGGAAACCAGTCATGCACTGCTCTGTTCCACAAAGACCAACGAACAGAGCAAGGATAAACCCGCTTGAGTAGCGGTACTCAACTAAGATAGCTCGAGATAAAAATTCAAAAGTAATCTAGCCAAATGCTTCCCCGGCAACGGCGCCAGAAATGCTTGTTGGCACTTCTTACGATCCAATATCAGAATTGGGAATCCCGATACTGGATGCAAGGAGTGTTCAGTGGTTTTCCTTATGGCTTAGTAAAATATAGAAATATTCTGCAAGCGCACAGAATCACCGCTGTAGCACTTCACCTGGGAGTATCCCGAGGTATCGTAATTTATATTTCCGCAGGGAAGCTTTGGCAAGACTACTAGTGAACAGATATTCGAGACTATCAGAGAAGGGTACACACTAAACAAGACGGGGGATAAACGGTATTGGATAGGAGTGGATATACCGTGACACACACAGCTCAAGGAGGCTTGGATAGATGAGAGAAGGTATAGATAGTTGGGAGGACAACGAGAAGAGATAAAGGATTCCTGGGACTCTATCTACCTAAGTCAAGTGGTTAGAGATACAGTGGCTATAGAGCCAGCACTAAAAGGTCTGGGGTAAGTCTATTGTCTTTCTTGGGGACTACAGGGCCTCCGACACACAGAAAGGGATGAGAAGGGGTGCCGACTACCCTGAACCTTGGGTCCTAAAGCACCGGAACTAACGTGATGGACTACAACGACCGGAAGGGCTGTCACCACCTCCCGGCTACCACCTCCGTTGCGACGGGTAGAAACTAAGGCTACTGACAAGTCTAGGAACCACTCCTACACAGATCAATAACTACTCACTTCGCTAGCAGAAGCAAGCACCCTCGTTACTACTCTTAGTGACAATTCACCTCAAGCAGTAAGCAAGAACGAAGAACCAATAGAGACAGAGACTTAAGCAAGAACTAGAAGCACTAAGAACTAGAACCAACTATAGTCTAAACACAATATAGAAGCAACTAGACTAAAGTAGATGCAACTATATAAGACAAAAGTAGAGCAAAGTAGTAACTATATTGATAACTCAAATGTCAACAAAAGATAAAGTAAAAGATACAAGAGCTATTACCAGAGCTTCTGAAGACGACTCCGGAACCTCCGAGGCACAGCTCGACTCGACTCTAACTCCCAACTAAACTATCCTAACTCTACTAAAAGGAAAATTGGAAATGGAGCTCTTGGCTTGTGGTGTGTGTTGAATGAGGGCTGGGGCTGTCCAATTTATAGCGGTTGATGGCGGTTGTAGGCAGGGTAACCGCTAAGGCAGCCAGGGAGGCGGTGCCGGGCCTTCGCCGAACTCCCCGGTTCGGCCGAACTGGCCAGTTCGGCCGAACCGTGGGATCTGCCGCCTACGTGGCTTGCACAGTCATTGGATAACGTGGACGGCTCCCGCCAGCCTTACGGCTAAGGGGGATAACTGGCCGAACATGTCGTTCGGCCGTTTCTGTCATTTCCGACCCCTATAGCACGTGTTTCGTGATATTGTACCTGCAAACATGACACTCACCAAAACTCGTGGAACTTTATTAGAAATAAAACCTAAGTGCAAGGAATGATGCATAGTCTCTCATTTATTCCCGAGTATTGGTGGTCGGAATTGGGTTGTAACGACCGCCAACAGTTACGAACCCTAACCTCTCGCCGACGGGTTACAATCCCTCGCGCGATTTTGACTAAAGGAGAAAAGTCCTAACCGACTACTTTATTATTTCTCTCCACTCTTAACGACCAATGCCGCTCAGTAGCATACACCTTAATTCGTGAAACTTTAGCTTTTTCGCAACACATACGCACCCACACGTCAAAGAATGCATTAGTTTCGCATTATGGGATATGGTTAAGTGGGGCCAAGTGTTTAAACTTAACAGGGGGCTACTCGAGTAGTTACGAGTCTAACAAGAGCAACGAGCGGAAATCTTTCTATGCATTACTACATGCTATTATTATCCTTCGTGGATATTTGTTGATTGGATACTACTCATCTTATATATTCAAATTGCAGGGCACAGCTGAGCACTCACTCCAGTGAGCTTGGCACCAATTCGCCTCTTTATAACGCCACAAAGCTACTCGAGTACTTATACTAGTTGGTGCTCACATGCTAAGAACTCCAACTAGTCGTTTGAAGCTCGGGGGCTACACGGCGCAAGCCAAGACATGAAGACGAGTACTGGAACTAGTCGGTACTCAAATGGTGCGGCCCTACAATGCAAGCCGAGTACTTTAACTAGTCTGTGCTTGCATTTATTGGAAGATTCGACGAGTAACCGAGTACTGGCACCGGTCGGTATTTGGATATCTACACGGAAGCTACTTTGGAGATTATGTTCTTGACTCTCGGACCGAATGGCAAACCGTTCCCTTCGAGGCTCGGGGGCTATACCTAAGGGGTACATACTTTTTGAAGACTGCTTTTGAGCCTCCGGCTACTTAAAAAGTAGTCGATGGCTCGGGGGCTACACCCATTCGGTGCATTAAAGATGCACTCTAATGAAAACTACTCTACAGAGAAGATATAAGCGTCTTGGGCTTAGCTCCAACTACTCGAATCACCATAAGATGAGGCCTTGAAGATGTTAAAGCAGATTCAACAATTGAAGTAAAGGCGCAAGATGCTTGGTTAGGCCTTGAAGAACTACTTAGAGAACTCCTACACCAAGTATAACTACTCGTATACTCCTACTAGGACTCCCACATTGTAACCGACTAGGAGACTTCTCATGTAACCTTGCCCCCTGGGATATATAAAGGAGGATAGTGGCCCCTAGTTTGGTAGAGTCTAAAAGACTACAACTCAACTCACGTGCAATACAATCAAGCATACAAGATGTAGAATAGTATGCAATTTTCGACCCGAACCTGTCTAAATCTTTGTGTTGTGCGTGCACCATGATTTCTAGAACTCGGCGAGACCCACAAATCTACTCTCTGAGATACCCTTAGACAGATACAATCGAGAAAAATCTTTGACACCATCTACCCAAAACGACTCGGAGTGAAGCCACACGTCCTCAGCAGGCCCCGTGGCTCCACGTTGGTGGAGGTGCGCTGAGTAGTTCGTCCAGGCCCGCCCTGGGCGGTATGTGGTGCTCCATGGTTCGCCCAGGGAGACGCCATGTGCCTAGCCGGCGTGGGCCTCCCCAACCAGCACCAGGAGGAAACTGATGCCCCTCAATCCATAGAGGATTGGGTTACTTGTCTTCTTCATGATCTTGGCTCTTGGCAATGATGCACGTGGGATAAGTATCCCCGATATAGGTATCCCACACCGCCCCTCCTCGATCCTCGCTGAGCGCCGCCCGCCCCGTGGTCGCCGCCGTCCACGCCTGGCCCAGCCCCCACGCTCGTTCAATTCATCTCTGCCAGCCTCCTCGGTTCCTCGGTTAGCATGTGCGTGTGGCCCCACATGCGTCGCCGCCCATGCCTGGCACCCTAACCGCGCCGCCACCCGGTACACGAGGGCCGTGTTGTGTCCTCTGTGCGTGCGTGCGTGTGTGTTGTACATGTATGTGTTGTGTGTGTGTTGTGCATATGTGTGTTGTGTGTGTTAGTGTGTGTGCATGTGTGTAGTGTGTGTTGTGTGTGTTAGAGTGTGTGCATATGTGTGTAGTGTGTGTGTGCAGATATATGTATATATATATTTATGCATAAAATACTTTATTCTATTATATAGTGATAGACAGGGTTCAGAAATGGGAAGTAATAACAGAAACATCTTCATAGGTTTACAATAATACTGCCCTACGTAGTTTGATGCACCAATTCCGTGGGCTTGCCCTGCGTAACTCGATTTACCAAATGCGTGGGCTAACGTGGCATGCTCCATAATTGGCAATAGTATGGCCTTCAAGAACTTTTGTTGTCGAGTGAAGTACCCTTTTAGAGTAGTCAGCTAATGGCCAAGCACGTGCAGAATAAGCGGAAGAAATAGAATAATTATTAAATATGAATTATCTTGATTCGTGGATGATTGTCGACGAAGCCGTGGCGGTCGGTGATGGAGCCGCAATGATTATTGTTGAGATCGACTATTATAACGTCAATGAACATGATTATAACATCAAGAAACACGATCTCTCAACACTGGACGTATGGACATTCAGCATGAACCAGTATAATCCATTGTGTTTGCATTGCCTACAATCATGTACCGTGGCGAGGCGGTGCATAAGCAACAGTAAATTAGACAATTGGTGTGAGAAGCACCGACAAGCGGTGCCGCGAGCGAGGGGTGGCAACTGCGTCGGTGGACGGGGCGATGACGCGGCGGCCGGCGGCGGGGATGATGATGTCGACGACGGGCGGCGGCGGAGGGGACGGCGGAACGGGGGCCGGGAGCGCGTGGCCAGCGCCTGGGACAAAGCGTGCTCGGATGAGGACCGCCGAGCCACTAGGCGGCAGGTCCGGGTGGCAGCGGAGTAGGCCGGCGGCGGTTTTGTTTGATATCTCAGTCTCGGACACACATCACGTTTTAGCAAGAAGTAGACTCAAAACCACAACATGTTTAAATGATAAGGGCATTGATTTCTTGCATCACACGACCCTTTGATGCTATGCATCTGATGACGACTGTTGGGTAGGTGCAGCCGTGTGTCTCGCTATACGCGCTACAGGCGCGACACTAAGCAGGAACAATATATGACTGTATAAATCATAAAGGAGTTTTGAAACATAATTCCAAATATATTATTGCATGTATTTGCGAAGAGAGCATTCGTCGCTATAGGATTCACACAAGCAATTGATAGTTTTACTTTTTAGATATCTCTCTCTAGAATTTGTTTTCATCTTTTAGTGTTTACAAGTTGTTCCATTTTTTTAGTTAGGAAGAATCCTCCATTTGTCTAATCACTTTTTCCTCACAAGCTAATTACATGTATAGATGCCTGGATGATGGTTTATAACTCCGTATTATATATTTAGAGATTAACTAAACTTATTCGTGTCTTCTTGGATATTATATTTGAAAGGATATGGGTATATAATATAATATTTTTACATTCACTCACCCATATACATATTAGAACTCATGTAAGAGATTAAGGACATATCAGAAATTAAAGCATAGGCATCGGCATTTGATTTTTAATAGACCTTAGTTTTTTCTATGCTCGTATCTGACATCGTCCACTTGCATCCATTTCTGGCAGTGCTCTCGAGGCAAGAGACGCCACCACCTGTCAACGACGGTGGCTGACACCGCTCCTCTCTGCTTCACGGGCATCTTCTAGAAACCCTGTTTTGAGACAACCAGGAACACAGGATCGAGGTGTGGTCGTACAAAGCCTGGGCTCATTTTGATTATACTATACAAATTAAAGCCTTGGCCCATTTGTTGCCTATACTAAAAACCCTAGCTAGCGTCCATTCCCCACCCCCACCTACCTCCCTCAGTCAGGCTGTCGGCCGATCCCCTCTGTCCGCAGCCTGAGCCGCCGCCGCCGCCAGACCGGCTGCCGGCCGGAACCTGCTGATCGATCGAGAGTTCGAGACTGTCAGACCACGGAAACCTCGACCTGATCACGCATCGCCACCCGCTGCTGGTAAGCGCTTCGATCACCCCAGCCTTGTTCTACGTTAGTTTCGATTTTGATTTCTTATCCGTGGATCCGATCCTGTAGCTGTAGGCATATCGCCACCCACTATCTGCTGCCTGCCTGCCTGCTGGTAAACTGGTGGGAAGGCTTCGATCTGTAGCTGCTGCACATGCATATTGTGTTCATTTCGATCCCCCGATTTTGGATTTGTTATTCATGGAGCCTGTCTGCAGAACGTGATGGCGCCGCTGACCCGGGGCATGCGAGCACGCGCCGACCGGATCCCGGTGGACGCGCTATTCATGGTGCTGCTGCTTCTCCCGGCCAAGGACCTCTGCAGCCTCCGCGCCGTCTGCCGGACATGGCGCAGCCTCATCTCCGACAAGGTCTTCATCGCGGCGCACGCGGCCTGCCACAGGGACCACCCGCTCTTCGTGGCCAAGTTCTGGGATGACAAGAGGTCCGGCGTCGTCTACATCATCGACCTCGCCGGCACCGTCCTCAAGCGCATCGACAGCGTCATCAGCTGCGGCCCTCTTCACCAGCTGCTCATCACGCGCTCCGCGGAGCTCGCCTGCCTCGTTCGGAGCTGGAATTGGGAGCTCGCCTCGTCCATCAGATGCCGTGTGCTCCATCTGGCTACTGGAGCTGCTCGCTTCTCCCTAACAACCCGGCCGTGGAGCATCAGGCAGATGGTGGTGCCCGGTTAGATAAACTTGGCGCTTACTTTACCCTTGGAAGGGTCAGCTCCACGGGAGAGCACAAGGTGCTCAGGTTGCTCAATCGGCACTTCTACGCGCAGTGGGGATTTGGTCATCTGCAGTTCTTCGACGTGTTCACCATCAACGGCGGTGGTGGTACAGATAATAATCAAGCGCGGTGGAGAGGGCAAGCGAACCCTAGCTACTATGTGGAACAATGCAGTAGCACTGCAGTTGATGGTATGGTATACTACTTGACGAGCAGGATATATGATGTTGTCAGGGATAATGTCTGGATTCCTGCAGACTATATCGTTTCATTCGACCTTGGGAGAGAGGAGTGGAGGAGAGATCTCCAAGGCCCGATAAGTAGCAATAATGCTGGATCTATGGAGGCATCACGTGTCCACCGGCGTCAACTTGCTTTGGCTGAGCTGAAAGAAGGATCTCTGGTTGTTGCAGACCACCGTCGCCATCCATTTGACATGGACATATGGTTGCTAGTGGACTTTGGGAGAGGGCTCTGGGTGAAAGAGTACCACATTCAGACCGCGTCGATAAACAGAAACTACGGATATAAGTACCATCTGAAACCACTGTTGGTGTTAGATGATGGAAGGCTGGTTGCTTATGAAGCACCTACTGGAAGGCTACTCGTATGGGAACCAGGAACAAACACTTTTCAAAGTGTGGCTATGAGATCTCTTCATTATTCAATTGCTGTGTACACAGGAAATATCTTGAGTTTAGGAAGAGGGTGTGAGAGGGTGTAGTATTGTCGTGGGTTGCTGATCCATTTTGCTTTCTGTCAAACTCTACTACTTCATATGATGTCGTTACTGTTTTTCTCCAAGATTTTAATCTGGAATTGAATGCTGTATGAATGTTTCTAAGGCGTGGTGGATACTATCATTATAAACCTATGAAGATGTTTGTGAGTCACTGTGTTTTGTTAATCTTATTTTAGTGTTTCATTTATTCTTTTGTTCTATATATATGTTCTTTCCATTATTAATTTGTTTTGGGGTCCCCAACCTCCAAACCATTTATATTGCAATTTGGTAATGACAGGCAGCTCTCCTGCTGGTCGAGGAAGAAAAAACTAGACACCCCTGTGTGAAGTTTAAACAAAGAATTAACCAGCTTTTATTGAAGGGTATCCCACTTTATTTATTTCATTCATTGAATATTAGAATTGACATATAATTTACTTCCCTATGTAGACAATGATACTTCGTATCATAGCTTAAGCAACTGTATGTGTTGGTTCGGAATAACGAAATCGTGTTTCTTTGGCTATCTGTTTGATTCAGTTCCCCAGTAATGAGGAGCTACATCGCTAACTCGACATTATTCAGTTATTATTGATTATTGCTGATCCTGCATTTTCCCCCTTTTAAGGTACACACCTAGTTTATTGATGGCAGTGGAGGCTAGCTTGCTTCTTTGTATTTCTTGTTACTACGGATCAATTGCTTTCTGACCAATCAGATGCCATACAATAATTTAGGAATCAACTACGTATTTTGGAAATTGAAAATTGCTTGCTCCTATGAAAAACATGTAAATACATAATAATTAAAATGCTATATACTCTTTCGTGCTTCATTTCTATGGCATTATATTGAGGGTATACATTCATCATGCAATACTTTAGTTATTGGCACCACCTCTTAATCCATATATTAACGTGCATTTACATGTGAGGATATTAGAATTTGCTCTGCGTTATGTTTTACTAACAATAGTTTTTTTTTACTTCCAGGAGCTGTTACCTTTGTAAGATCTCATGGAACACATACTATATTTTTCTACTAAAACTTATATCCTGATGTGGATTATAATAACTAGCACAAACTTATATCCCCCACGATCTACTATTTGTAGGGAACAAAATTCCCAGAACCCTGGATTTGACTTTTTCGTTTCATTAATTTCAACTAAACACATGATTAATAATAACATATATGGCGCTAAATGCATGCCACCAGTTCATCAAATCAACTCACAGGTACAATTGATCATAAAAGACTAGAACAGTGGTACATCAAGTCATCTGTGCATCATCTCATAGTACAACACACATTTTAGCATCACAGATACTTCAAACTACATGTCAAGTCTAATGTGAAGTAAGCTTTTAAACTGACAGATGTTCTCCAAAAAGAAGCAGCTTCAGATTGCGTCACAAAAGTCACAACAATAATGCAACCATGCATGGCATCAGTGAGCAAGATCATCATCCAGAGGACAGATCGAAGTCTCCTCCACCACTTCTGCATCCATTCCCATATCCACCAAACACACCTCGGGCAATCCTTTGAAGTGTTTCTTCTAGATTTTGTAGTCCGATTGCTGAGCCAAATGTATCATCCTATATAATAAAGGTTTGTAGGTGTTCAATTAGAACTCTGAAATTTCTTTTCATAACTAGAGAAAATAAGTAGATAGATATGGAGAAACTGATGTGAAGGTCATGAAGACATGAACAATTGTCAAAGTAGAACAGCATACATACAACTTCTGGAGAGTGCAGCCAATGAAAATCAGGTCCATTTAACTCAATAGCTTTGTCTTTGTACTTCTCCTGCTCAACAAAGTAGGATTTGTTCATTCAAGCAGAAAACAAAATGAAGTAAAAGAAATTTAAAGTGCAATAATTAATCTAGAAATGGAAAAATCACCAAGCATTCAGTGGATTCTTCTATGTTCAGTGCATCAGAAGCTTTTTCCCTAGTTGCACAAACTAAAACACCGAACAGAAATAGAAGGATGACAGGATGTGCATGTACTTACTTAACTGACAAGATTCAGTGGAAAATGACTTTTTCCTTTGCCTGCCTTGTCTTCTCTTGAACACCCAATGCCCTCCTCCCTCGATCTCTCTTGTCTTCTCTCTTAACAGCAAAGCCCCTTCTCAAATTGTTCATTAATCCTCCTCCAACTGCACACGCAAGATAAGCACCATCAAAATCTGGTAAAATTGACCAACTACAGCACACATTTTTCTAGATCTAAGGTATAAATAACAAGAAAAGGAAAAATAACATACCAATTTTCTAGATCTAATGGATGGATGGAGGCAGGGATGTTGGACAGGGACCAGATGGACGTCCTTCAATGGTGCTCCTTCGTCCAAATATTCACACGTGCCGCCGCCGCCGCGGCGGCGATGGCGCTGGCCGCGGCGGCCGTAGCTTCGTTCCTAATGGCAACAGGCCGGCCGCTGTGGAATCAGGTTTGGAGGCAGTTGGGAGCTCACTAGCTGCGTGCTTGGGGAGTTGGGGATGGATAAGAGAAGGCATGCTGCGTGCTTGGGGATGGATTGGCGCTAGACGCTTGGGGTGGAGGATGGAGAGGAGGATGAATGGCAGCTGTGTGTTCTTGGAGTCGGAGACTGAAGAGGAAAAGTTCTTTTCTTCAGAGGTCAGAGCACCGGAGAAAGAAATATCAGCAGGAAGCAGCGCCAATAGTACTTTAAAACTTTTCGTTGCGCGTGACTTCCTTGTTTCCGCGGAAGGGAAAAAAATTTTCTTAGCGCGCCACTTCTGTGTGATATGGCTTTGGCTTTTTCTAGGGAGGACAGATTTCCCTACGAAATAGAAGAACTTGTAGGGAACAGTTTCTTTCCCTAGGAAACCAAACTTATCTCCTAAGGAAATTGGCTTTCCCTACGAAAGCGTCACTTTGTATGTTTCATGCTCAAGCACTACAAAAGGAATACCCCTTTTAGCAACACATATAAGCGTTGCAAAAGATCGAAGTACCGTTGCTAGGGTCTATACCAACGCATTTGGTATCCGTTGCTATTGGTGGCGTTGCAAGGGTCTATTGCAACATATACGCATGCTTTGGTAAGCAGTGTGCATAAGCGTTGCAAGGTAGCAACAGATATATCTTGGTCTCACTAACACATATATGCGTTGCAATTTGAATTATGCAATATAATATAATGGTTTGATTTTTAATGTTGCCATATTATCAGTATTTCTTATATTTGGCGTGACTGACTACTCAATTACTATAGGGAAAATCTCTTTATATCACCAACCATAGTCACACATCAAGATAATCCGAAGATATCATAAATTTCTATTAAATAAATTATTCTGTACATGGAAGAAAATGATTCAGAGAGAGACACTGTACTACAAACACAATGTTCCAGACTAAAAGCAAAATATACATGATATATCTGAGATGAATAAACTTTCTTGTGCTTCCGTACTTCATCCTTGAATCATCCCAACACTTACAATGGTTCTTGTCCTGCATGAAAATATAGGTAGCTCCTGTAAGCACCATTTCTGAGAAGTATAAGGAACAAACTCTTGTCTTGATAAATAAACATCTCTTATGCATGTAAGAGTATAACTTGCACTCGACTTGTCTTTAAACAATGGAGGAGGCTAAAAAGAATACCTGACAATAAATGAACGACTCCAAGACGTACAGAGAAAGTGACATCTCTTGCCGGTGGATGGAATTAATCATGTGAATCTGAGACAATTTTCAGAAACTATGATTTTTTAAACACATGAAGCAATGAAAATAATACAGAAGCAAAATACTAAAGTCACGTACCTTTGACCTTAGTATGCAAGCAGCACTGCAAATGTTTATTCATCCAGAGTTGTAATGAAATGACCATAATCTGTATAAGGATCATGTGCAAAAGTGGAACAGCATTGAGGTCCATTGGTATTTCAAGTAGTATCTAATATGTAACTCACAGGGTTAAGCAAATGTGTATGCGGTTTAGGAAATATCATGACACCAACTTGGGTCATGTTAATCTAAGAAATTGTAATTCTAATACTTGTACTACAAACTGAAAGAGAAGATATACCGCCAAAGCACACAGATCCGAGATCAGTCCATGCAATGCAACCAAGGAGAAAAAAATAGGCATAATATACATCCAGATGAAGGGACGGGGATTGGATTGGAAGATAACTAACCACCATGCACCGCCACTGCACATCCAGAACTAGGAGCGGCCACCATGGGAACTTTGCATCGGGACTCCGCCACGAACTGCACATTGGGGTTCCACCGCCACTGGCCCTGCACTTCTAGGAACTGTCGCCGCCGCCGTCACCGCTGTGGTTCTGGAAGCCGCAGCCGATGCCGAGCAGAGAGCCACTACGCACAGCTAGCTCCATTCCTAAGATATCTGATCCAATCTTTGAGGAGCAAATAGATGGATCAAATATGGTGCCACGGTGGTGATACATGCCCAAAATCAAGATCTAAGATGAGTAGGCTGCACATCACCATGAGGACGGGAAGAAAAGGGAGGTGTGAAGAGGGAATGGATGCGGCAGTTTCGCTGATTCGCTCCTTTCTTTATTTCGTGGAGGGGTGGGCGCGGGGTTCTCGGCGTGCAGTTAGAGCGTGCCAAATTTTCATCCATATCCAGAGAACGGGTCCAGCAACAGTTAAATTATTTGTTGCAGGCTATCCGATGCAAAAGAGGGATTCTTGTTGTAGTGAGTGAAACGAACCGGATTCTCAACGACAAGAATCCGACTCCCTATACCCTTGAGATAGTCCCAGGAATTGCAGCTATCTCGTACAGAACTCATTTCAGCAGATAATCACATCCATACATGATTTAGGTCTCAAACATGATAGAAATACATAGCGGTAAGGTACAAGCCCACTGGGCTAAACGACAAAAGGAAAACACTACGCAGCGGATAGCTATAAGCTTCTGGTGCTTCAGGCCTTCACCTCCACAGGCATCCTTGAGCGCAGCGCACAGCCCTCTTGTCATCGTCCATCTTGATGGATCTTGTACTTGGAGTCTTCCCCTGTGTACCCAAAGACTATCCCCAAGGAAATGGGACAGGTCCACGTCACCAACCAATAAATGCAGCAAGCTTTAAAGTGGCCTAATCTAGTAATAAAAATGTTCAAGGGATAAAGGCTGAGGGTTTCCTAAGCGAGCAGCAGCAATAACCCAAATTCATCTCATCACCAACTCCTGTCCTCACAAGAGGGATCACTCTCCCCAAATCCAACCATCAACCTCACAACCACGTCGGGCTCGTCCTGCCTCAGCAGGTTCCCGCAATAATCATCCGCCAACTCCTTTCACTCTCTAGTCGACTCGGTGAGCTCCCTCCCCACCTTGTCTCAACAGCCTCAGCTGGTCCAACCTCTCATAACCCAAACCAAGGATGAGGTAAGAAAGCAGAATCCCATGCTAGTCTCAAGCGATATCAGAACGGGGCGTCCGTGACCGTGGACACGGCTATACGTATAGTTTACACTCTGCAGAGGTTGTACTCCAGGAACCATCCGGGCTGCGAGCTGGTGCCCCAGCTCGAGACGCAACCCACAGCAAAGACCCTATAAAGTAACGGTACCATCCTGATTCCCTGGGCTCGGGAAACATCTGCACGCTAACATCTGCCCCAGGGACATGAAACCTTCCCACCGGGGCCAGTCGGGGGCAATGGTAAATCAGGGAGAGTACGCCGCAACGAGTCCCCCTTACACATATCATACTCGAATCTCCTACAGTCCTGGTACCGCACTCAGTAGGCTTGCTGGAACCCTCCCCATACTGGGTAGATGGTGAGCACGATATTCCCACGTCCAAAGTTGGAACTCGACTCGGTCCTTAATTGTCGGTAAAGCGAGTATCAGCGAACACTCCTTGCATCCAGTATCGGGATTCCCCAATTCTGATAATCAAAAGTGATCCGCCGCAATGGTCCGCAATCGGCACCCATTACAGGTATTGCTGCCCAAACTCCTCAAATCCATCAATCTCAAGTAATCCATAAATGTACCCGCAATAGGTACTCCATAGGAACTGTCCGAGTGCAGTTCCATAGCACCCCGATCAAACGACCGGGTTGTTATCACTCGCCTCCACCGCTTAGCTGCACTACTCCTCCCAAGCCACCCAAACTCACGCCAAGAAGATTAATCACAACCATCCCACACATGCAAGCATAGCATTGTCATATAGTGGATAATAGGTAGCAAGGAAACAGGGTAGATAAATGGCAGTGCAGGCTTATCATCATCATGCGAGTAAATAAAGCGCTAGCATACTAGTTTGCATGTCTAATAGGTATTTCAGAAGATGGTTGGGCGTGAACCTGGGACTTGCTCTTGAACTTCGTAGAGGTAGTTGAGGTAGTAGACGCCTTTCTTGCGATTCTCCGGACCTCCTAGATTCGCAAAATAAAATAAAGGCGGGAACTACTAGCAAAGAAACACCAAAATGACGAAGCAAGAAGACCCAAACAACACCAAACTCTACTCTAACGCGTAGATCATGATTTTAGAAAAATATAGAAACTGGTTTCATATTTTTCTGAGCTACGGTTGATTTATTATTAATTTTTGAAGTTTAAATTATTTTCTGAAAATATTAAATAATTCCGGAAAAGGAAGACAGCAGGCTGGGACACGTGGCAGCACCAGGGCGTGCCACGTCATCACTGCTGACGTCAGCATGACGTCATCAGTGGGGCCGGCTTTGCTGACGTCATCGTGGGCCGGGATGACGTCAGCGTTGACTTGGTCAACATTGACCAGTCAACGGTCAAAGTCAGTGGGGTCAGCGGGGTCAGCTGGGCCCACATGTCAGCCAAACAGAGCCAATGGCAGGTGGGGCCACGATGTCAGCGGGTAAAGGAAAAGAAAAAGGAAAAAGAACTCGCGGGCTGGAAACGGGCCGGAAGCGGTTGGGCCGAGGAAAGTTCAGGGGGCAGATCTGGACTTGGTGCGAACTTTAGGCCCACGAAGGCTGAGGTGCTGGCTGCGGTGCGGTGGACTGGGTCCACGGTGAGCCGGGTCTGCAGTTCACGTGAGCCGGGTGCTCGTGCGTGGAGATGGTGTGGTTTTCCATGTGGCTTGTCGGCGCGACGCGGGAGCGCGACAGTGCGCTCCGGTGCGCGGCGCTGGCGGCTACGGCGACGGCGGTTTTGGCTCGAGGGTAGACCGGTGAGGTTGGGTTTCAAAGGGAAAAGAAATGCCCGGCTCGGTCTCGCGAAGGCGGACGACAGGAAGGGGCTGGGGCTGGTTGGGCTAGGAGGATTCCCGTCGCGGCGGCGGTGGAGCGAGCTCGGCTCCACGGCGACCGGTGGCAATTCAACGGCAATGCGGCACAAGGCTAGGGTCTGGCTGGGCAGGTTGCTTGCGCTTGCGAACTCGAGGTCTCGCCTCGACCGCGGCTTCGGCTCTCACGCGCGCGGGGGAAGCTCAAGGCTTGGCCGCGGCGCGGCCATGGCGCCCGCACGCTCCGGGCATCCCCGGCGCGCGGAAACGACAAGGCGGCCAGGGACGGCTTGGGCGTCGGCGGTTTGCGGGAAGGGTTCTGCGGCGCGAAGGGTTCCTGCACGAACGCACAGCACGAAGGCTGGCACACAGATGGCTAGCGGCGGCGACGAGGCAACGGAACGGCGGTGCTTGGCCGGAAACAGAGGAGACGAAGGGGGCAAACGGGGATTCGCAGCGGCAGCTCACCAAAGCTTTCGTAGACGATCACAGCAGCTCAACGTAGACTCGCGGATCACTTGGCGACGCAGCGCGTCCCTGGTCTTGCTCCGCTCCGGCAGCTCCACGAGCGGCGGCGCTCGCGTCTCTTGGCGTCGTCGGCGGCTTCGCGTTCCGGCTCCTCCCCGCGGCTCCCTTGGCTCGCCCTCCTCTTCCTCGACCTCCACTGCACCTCCCTCCTCTCTCACCCTCTCGATTAGCTGCAGGATTGAACCCCAAAGGGGCGGCGGCGGATTGGGGAAGAAGGCTGCTGGGTTAAATAGAGCCAGAGCTCTAGGGTTTGGGGCATGGGCGGCTAGAGATGCTTGGCGCCTTTACCTTTCCACGCGGCAGCATCTGGACGGACCGCCACAGCGCGGAGCAGGTGAGCAGAGAGCTCACGCGCGGCGGGCGTGCGCGCTCGCGAGGAAGAAAGGGGAGGAAGATGAGCAGTGGTAGTGGGGCCCGTCGGTCAGCGGCAGAGGGAAAAAGGAGAGGGGCGCGGGTGCGAGCTGGGCCGCCTGTTGGGCCGGAAGTGGAGATTGCTTGGGTCGGCTGGTTGGTTGGGGAAAGTTGGAGGGGGTTTTCTGGACTTCTGGCGTTTAGAGGAGTTAGCAGGTTGGGCCAAGGCGAGTTAGCGGGTTGGGTTAGCAGTTGGGTTAGTTTAGGCCCACGAGGAGGTTAGGGGGTTAGGAAGGGTTTAGAAATTAGTTTGGTTAGTGATTTGAATTCAAATATAAGATTTGAATTCAAATCCAAACAAAGAACCAAGAACTCAATAAAAACCAAATCACACCACGACGGAACGCTCTGTCTCGATGTACATGAGCCGGGTGCCTTGGAGGACGCCCAGATGGTTGGCAAGGCGAGTGACTAGAGAAGTCATCGAAATTTTGAAATTCACATTTTTGCATTCAACAACTCCTACGAAAATTACGGGATGTTACAGTGAGGTTCTGCAACTCTGCAATAAGAGGTTTTGTGGGACAAACTCAAAATCCAATATAGAGAGCTCTTTTGTCTGTTCCCCACCAGCATTGTACCATAACCAATTATTTGAAGAGTTACCTTTTCAGTTTTACAGGGCCCTGAGCCAGCAGTACAAATTTATGTGCGCAGTTACATGGTTCTCGTCTGGATGCCATTTGCAGTTCAGACCTAAGGGACCTGAAAAGTAGTCACTAAAGTTTTAAATTGTTTTATTTTGTTCCTGGTTACTGAAGATGTGGCAACATATAACGAGTTAACTAGCTATGATGTGGTGTGATGTCATTTAAGTTTTGTTTTTTTTGGTTCCATGGTTAGACGAGATATGGAAACATAATTTGTCAACAAAGATGGTTTGTTGAATTGATCCATATGCATGTAAAGTGTATCCACCCTCTAGTGACTGCATATAGTGAAATTATGAAGAACAGGAAGTTTAAAGTTTTCCTGCAGGCACTTTGACACTGTGGATCATAAATTCTTGTATTCTTGTAATATAATGCATTGACAAATTTCTAACCTAAATGTACATACATGCCATCTGAACTAAGACTCAAATGATTAGAAATAGATAAAATCAAGATTTGCTACGCTTCGTTTAGTTCCCTGGTATCTGTATTGTGTTGCCTCAATACTCATAATTATATGTTGCTCAGATGGTGAAATTGCATTCATATTGCATGGTGAAAGGTGCCACTACTTTCGTTGATTACTGTCTCGAAATCCAGGAACTTAAATTGCTTATAGTTGTTCATATGTTATGACACACTGTTAAGTTCCTTGACATTGAGAATTGTGGAAAGTTTTACTTGCACAATCTTTTAGGCTTGAAGTCGATTCGGTTTGAGATGCGCAAAGAAACATTGTGAACTGATCAACTGCTGGACATGAAGCCTGAGTGGCTTCCATAATCTAAAGTGGTGATGAAGTCCAATGCCTTCCGTGGTGTTGAGTCTCTGGGGAAAACAATTGCAGCTGGAAGTGGTGATTCGTGAACGATGGTGAATTTTGGCCGGATAAAGCTGATAATGTACTATGCCTGCTAGCTTGGAGGTCACTAATAACATGGAGTCGATGTATTTATGGTTACACGGGGGGAGGGGGTATATCTCAGCTCACCTCAAGGTAAAAATAGTGTATCATTGAGATTCCATTTTTACCATGCAAGGTAAGTTTTTTAATACTGACATCTCTTGTTAGAAATGTTGATTTCTAATTATTTGGTGAGGCTAATTAAATACAAAATATATGTACTGGAATAGTGGAATGGATATATGATAAATAAAAAGGCCGACTTTTAATGTGTTACAGAAATAATCAAGTTTGGAATGTGACATGATGGCCAAAAGTTTTGGCAAATTAAATATGTATCTCAACTTTTTGACTAATTTGTTTGTCAGTGTGTTGGTGAAGATGCTGCACAAAGCTGAGTTTATGTATGCATTTCTTGTACCAATATATATATTTCATCCATCTAAGGCCATATATTGGTGCGTGTTTGTGCTTTTTTTTAAATAATGGATGAATTTCGAGCTTCAACCTCCTAAAAATAGAAGGAATAGTCTGTAATTACATATGGTAGCCAAATACCACATGACAACAAAAAGTTTCTGATAACAAATTAAATGACAACATAGCTAGCATCCAGTGATTGTGTAAATCAAGAAAGAATGGCTTAACTGATTCCTGTTTACATAATGTACAAGTGTTTTGGCTGTTCATTGTTTTCAGTTCGACATTTTTACAGTAGGCACTCTCAATGTGACAGCAACTTGGAGTATCATGCATGCATGGAAGCTCAAATACAACTTGCCTTTCAGTTGGCTAATTCTCTGTATTCAATAGTGAGAGATATGTTTACCTTAGTGTTAACTATCTCAAGTCCTGTTGATAGATTTAATAGCTTTTCAAATCAGCAGATTGTAACAACTTCATGTTTTTGGCGCTATTTGAATATCGAATATCTATGACTATTTTCTGCTTAGCAAAGTTACTGCATATACCAACCGCAATGCATTTTTTATATTTGGTTACTGTAAGAGTTTTGCAAGAATAATGACAACTCTTCTATACAGTTTTTAGAGCTCTCATTGGGTTTCAAATGATTAGAAATAAATGAAATAATAAAGATTTACTAGATTTTGTTTAGTTACCTCGTAACTGTAGCTGGACTGCGTGGCCTCACTACATGCAAATGAAATATATATCGAGGTGATGACGTGATGAGAATACCTGTACATGGGCCGACATGGCTACCTGCTGGAGCTAGTACGTGATTCGTGAATGCTGAATTTTGGCATAACAAAGGTGATAAACTACTCTGATGGCTTGGAGGTTACAAATAAAATATAGGTGAATGTGATTCTATCAGGTTAAGGGGGGAGAAGGATCAATCGGGGTCTGTGGTCTGTCACAGGTCCGCCACAGGATCCACCCATATAAATTTATGTTCGAGATGGTTGCAACCAATCTATGCCATTCTAGTAACTTGTTAGCCACTAATGTTATGCGAAAAGAAAAAAGAAACATTGACTGACAGTGGTGCTAAACACGTGAACAATAATTGCATATTTTGTCTGAACTATATTATACAAGTTAGGGTCTTCAGGTTTGAATGACTGTTTACCTAGCCAAATGCCGTCCGAAACCTAATATATTTACCATCAACCAAATTAAATCTCCCCAGAACCTCTGGACCAAGGAAAAATGTCGGTGCTATTACAAATTTATTATTTAGTAGTGATACCTTGCCACTTTGCTCACAACCTCTGTCAATACGTCTGCCGTGACATGAACAGAACACCTCCGCTGAACCTGGAACACTAGAACTTTATGGAATGATCGTTTTGTTTCCGTTTTGGTAAAAAATGAATGTTTGCTGGTAACCATGGAATGACGAAGAATAACCCTATTTTGATACAAACGAAACCAGGAGGCGTGGGTAAAATTTGTTTTAAAAAAACTGGTTTCGACATTATTGTGCCCCTCGTTGATTGTATCTTTATGTGGTGTGCATAATTACATAGGCATAGTGAATTTCAGGACGACCATAATCGTCTCCAGCTTGAATTAACACTTTTTCTTGGCAAGGACATGCACTGCATGAAGATGAGCATAGAGAATTAAGTTGGCATTAGAAGAATCTTATTTGCGTCTCGTTGGATGACGTATTTGATAGTATACGGTAAACAATATACTATATAAGCCTGTCATGAAATTAAATAAGCCACTTCCCCGGCCTGATCGAGGACCTGTCTCTAGAAACCTTTTTTTTCTCGAAACTCTAGGACTGCCGGCAAAAACAATCCTGGGCCCATTTTGCTTAATCATACCAAGCCTAGGCCCATATATATTTGGCTTATAAATAGGAAACCCTAGCTAGCCCCATTCATTTCCCCACCTACCTTTCCCAGGCCACTGTCGGCGGATTCCCTCCTTCCTCCCTCGCTGGCGGCGCCGCTGCACTGGATCTCGCCACCCGCTGCTGGAACTCGGATATCGGAGGCTCGGAGCGCGGAGACCTCGACCTGATCGGAATCGGAATCCACTGCGGCCTTCCTGCTGGTAAGCGCTTCGACCCTTGCTCTGCGCGTTACCTTGGATTTCTTGCGCCGCCGCCGTTCTGCATTTCTGATTCGTGCACGCCGTAGCTGTAGGCATCGCGTGATGGCGCCGATGACCAGGGGCATGCGAGCCAGCGCCAACCGGCTCCCGCTGGACGTGCTGCTCAAGGTGCTGCTGCTTCTGCCGGCCAAGGATCTGTGCCGCCTCCGCTCCGTCTGCCGGTCATGGCGCACCGCCATCTCCGACGAGGTCTTCATCGCGGCGCACGCGGCCCGCCACAGGCAGACGCTCTTCCTGGCGAAATTCTGGGCAGACCTGGCGCACGTCGTCTACGTCGTCGATCTCGCCGGCAACGTCCTCAAGCGGATCGTGATCGCCGGCACCGGCGGCTCCCTTCACCGGCTGATGCGCACGAGCTCAGAGCTTGCCTGTTTCGCTAGTTACGCTCAGTTGGACAACAGATGCCTTGTGCTCAATCCGGCGACAGGAGCTGTTCACGTCCTCCCTGAGAAGCCAGCAGTGAAGTACCGGAATGGCGTCAAATGCTGTTACTTTGGTACATTCTTTGCCCTTGGAAGGGTCAGCTCGACGGGAGAGCACAAGGTGCTCAGGATCTTGGACCGGGCCAGCTTTACGCAGTCGGTAACTCGTGGGCAGTTCTTTGAAGTGTTCACCATCAATGGTAGTGGTACAAATCATGGGCAGTGGAGAGTGCAGGAGAAGCCTATCCACTTTGTTGAAGAACCGAGTGGCACTGTAGTTGATGGGGGTCTGGTGTATTTCTTGACGAGCAGACTATATGACGATGTCAGTAACAATATGATTCCTGCAGACTATATCCTTTCGTTCGACCTTGGGAGAGAGCAGTGGAGGAGAGATCTCCAAGGCCCAATAAGTAGCAGTATTGGAACTATGGAGGCGTCACCTGTCAAGCGGCATCAAATTGCTTTGGCTGAGTTGAAAGGATCTCTAGTTGTTGCAGACCACCATCAAAATCCGTTTATCATGGACCTGTGGTTTCTAGTCGATTTTGAGAATGGGCACTGGGTGAAAGAGTACCGCATTCAAACTGAATCCGTAATCTACAATCCCAATGGTTACCATCTAAAACCACTGTTGGTGTTAGATGATGGAAGGTTGGTTGTTTGTGTAGGACCTACTGCACAGCCCATAATATGTGACCCAGGAACCAACACTTTTGAAGTACTGAATATCAGACGTCCTGAATCAATAGCTGTGTACACAGGAAATCTCTTGAGTTTAGAACAAGCAGGGTAAGAGGGTATAGTATTGTCATAGGTTGCTGATCTATTTAGCATTCTGTCAAACTCTATTACCTTATATGATGTTATTGTTTTTCTCCTACATTTTATTATGGAACTGAATGCTGTATGAGTGCTGCCAATGGTGGTGGATGCTATTATTGTAAATCTATGAAGATGTTTCTTGTTCCCATTTCCCCACCCTCTTATTACATTTATTTGATTATTTTTGTGCACAAATATTTATTTGAGCATATGGCATTCGAGGCACTGTTGCTTGGTTGCTAGTACGATATATTGAGTTGTGTTTCTCCAGCCAAATGCCGAGGTAGAAGCATTTTCACAAATAGCATTACTCAGCCGATGCACATCCAGAAGAGGCGAGATTGAAAACAGTCGGTGAGCCTGCCAGAAATGAGAGTTGTCATAGAAGTAGGTAGTTTTTGAGAGGTTGCCTCGACCGGTCATTAGCCTAGCTATATAGAATAGAGTTCGAGCTGTTCATAGCATCCTGAACCGTCACTGAGCTAGGAGTTTACTATGTTCATGAATGTATTCAAGGCTGCCTCTCTGGATGTGTGTAACGTTCCGCCTCCCCGAGGCCGGGCACGCCTACACCTGGCTGCTCTATAGGACCGCAAGACTATCCTCACAGGCCAACACTAGTCTTTTCTGCGCACTTTGTCCTTACTCATGCGCACCCGGGAAGGACTTTCCGGTCGGTCACCCCCCTAAATTGCTCCGGGCCAAGCACGCTTAACTCCGGAGTTCTTTTGAGATGAGCTTCCGGAAAAGAAGTTGCAACTTGTTGGTATGAGTATTCTTATCAATCCTATTAAGCCCTGGGCTGTCACATGATGTTGAGCGGTGCTTCTTGCAGGACTGGTTGATCTCCCACCTTGTCGAATGCTCCGGTGAGGTTGCGAGTCGCGTCTGCGCGTAGAGCTGCACGTATGCGCCTCTCCTTGCATTTTGCGTTTCTTGTGCGATTGCTGGTATTTTGCTCTTCGGTTTCTCCGTTGACGGTGGGTTCTTCGTCGAAGATGTCGCCCAGTCGCTCTGTGTCGTATTTGGGTCCCAGCTCCAGAGGTTCCAACCATGAAGATTTGTCGACTAGGGTCGGTGACTCCGGTGGATAGCACGATCTGAGTGCAGGAGAAGTTGTCACCCAAACTTTCTATTGAAGGAGTGAGCGAAACTGCCTTGCCGTCTTGGTAGGGTAGTTCTTCAAGGATGACCGCGACAATCATGACTCATTATCCCAGCAGGATTCAGATGGAATTGAACCAGGCCAGTGAACAACAAGTCCTCGTGTCCTGCTAACGACTAGTCCTGACGGGAGGCAAACGAGTGGTTTTCAAGCTCGAAGTTGGTGTTGAACAGGGCGTAGCAATGCTGATGCATGGCATTGTTGTTGTTGTCGTCCAACAGGATCGTGAAGTCGTCTTCGTCGTCGTCCTCAGATGGTTTGTAAGCTGGCTCGAACTCCTTGCAATGATCCATGATCGGGTTGGAGTCTTGACTTGTGGTCTTGCTGATCTCCGAGGTGTACATCTGTTGAAATACAGACGCGTAGTTAGAGAGTCCGAACGGGAATCGATCCGGGCAGTTATCCGATGGCGTAGCCGGCTCGGAGTCTCCTGCTCCTTCCATAAATGGAACAGAGTTGTACCTGGACTCGACTTCATGAGTCCCAATAGAAGTTGGAGTCGGAGTCGAAGTTGAGATCACAGACTGTCTACTCGTCTGGATTATAGAACGAGCATCGCGGTTGGCATTGATTGTACTGCGGAGATCTTGCAAGCGCGCTTCCCCCTTCTTGTTCGCGCTGTCGTACTCCGTCTTGGTCACGCCCTCGGCCTCCGTCTTGGTCACAGCCTTGGTCTTCGTCTTGGTGTTGGCGGTCGTTACAGCACGTTTTGGACCACCAATACTCGGGAATAAAAGATGATATATGTGATATTCCATGCACTTAGGTTTACTTCTAAAAAAGTTCCACGAGTTTTGGGTTGTCATAGAAGTAGGTAGTTTTTTTGAGAGGTTGCCTCGCCCGGTCATTAGCCTAGCTATATAGAATAGAGTTCGAGCTGTTCATAGCATCCTGAACCGTCACTGAGCTAGGAGTTTACTATGTTCATGAATGTATTCAAGGCTGCCTCTCTGGATGTGTGTAACGTTCCGCCTCCCGAGGCCGGGCACGCCTACACCTGCTGCTCTATAGGACCGCCAAGACTATCCCTCACAGGCCAACACTAGTCTTTTCTGCGCACTTTGTCCTTACTCATGCGCACCCGGGAAGGACTTTCCGGTCGGTCACCCCCCTAAATTGCTCCGGGCCAAGCACGCTTAACTCCGGAGTTCTTTTGAGATGAGCTTCCGGAAAAGAAGTTGCAACTTGTTGGTATGAGTATTCTTATCAATCCTATTA
>OAMR01000202.1:1002381-1018769 GCA_900205405.1 Echinochloa crus-galli | reverse complement strand
TAGGAGATGTGTATAAGAGACAGCGCCAGCGCCTCCGCGGGCGGGGACCGCCGCCGCTGCGCACCGCCATGGCATGGCACTGCGCCGGCCACCACCGCGCCCGCCACCACCGGATCCGGGCGAGGCAACGCCGGATCCACAGCGGCGCATGAGGGGGAGGGATGGAGAGGACACGGCGGCGCGCATGAGAGGGAGAGGGAGGGAGGAAGAGGACACGGCGGCGGGGAGGGAGATGAGGGAGGAGAGAGGAAAAGAGAGGGGGGGAGAAGATAAGGCCGCGGCGTGGAGGAGAGAGGAAAAGAGAGGGGCGCGCGTGGTGGTGGGGCCGAGGTGGGGCCCACCACGATGTGGGAGGAGAGAGGGAGAGGGTGCCGCGGGTACAGTAGGCCCCATAAACTTTGCCGTGCGTTTCTCTGATGGGCACACGGCGAATAGTTTTCTTTGCCGTGTGTTCCAACATGGCGCACGGCAAACTAAACTGGAAGGTTCCCATATTTTCTGTAAAAAAAGCATTATCTAGAGAAGGCAACCGAAAATGAAAGATCGCCATTTAGTAACAAAAAGTTTATACTACTAATAGACCACGTACCATCATTTGGAAGTATGATTAGGGATGGGTCACCGTGAATTGGAAATATGGTCCATGATTTGGAAAAATGCAAACACCAACTTTTCAGAACTTTGAAAGACCTACAACTTTCATTTAGTTAGTTTCTCCGTCCGAGGTCATTTGAATTTGAAATTTTTGAAATTCAAATATAGTTTAATGTAGTTTTGCATGAAAAGATGGTTTCAAACGAACAAGTTGTCAACTATAAAGTTTTATAACATTTCAAGATCTACAACTTTTATTTAGAGTGTTTATCCATCCAATGTCATTTGATATCTCATCTTTCTACTAGTTTCTCTAGTAGTTTCTACTTCTACTAGAGAGACATGTAAGATTTATGAACAAATTTACTTTAATATTGTCAAATGAAAAACTGTCTATAACAAAAATTGTTCATCTTGATGAGTTACACAACTTTATAGTTCAAAATATTTTCATTTGAATTTGTTTAGGGCTTCAAAATGTGCTTTTAAACATCTTTTTGCCGTGTGCCGAGAAAAAAGCGCACGGCAAAGAGTGGCTTTGCCGTGTGCCGTAGGGATGGCGCACGGCAAACTCATAACTTTACCGTGCGCCAAAAAAAGCACACGGCAAAGTATTTGTTTGCCGTGCGCCAGAAAAAAGCACACGGCAAAGTATTTGTTTGCCGTGCGCCAAGCGGAAAGCGCACGGCAAACATATACTTTGCCGTGTGCTTTTTTCGCCGTGTATTTTTTAGAAAACACTCGGCAAACTTTTTGTATGCCGTGTGCCCGAGGGAATGCACACGGCAAACCTCCACGTACACGGCAAACTTCAAGTTTCCGGTAGTGAACAAATGATAACGTGCTGAATATTCTCCTGATACCTAGCCTGTGGGCAATGACCTATTTTCTGGGAAAGCAGCAGCTTTTGTTTTTTCATGCTCAAACTAAGACGGCAAAACCCTTCGGACTAAGAGGTTTTGCGGACAAACTCAACAGCAGTGTAGAGTGTTGGAAAACTAGCCTGGATCAGCACAATTGCATACAGTTTGATATGGTGGAAGAACAGAGCACAAGAACGAGAGAAGTTGTTTCTGGAGGTCAGAGCTATTTTCTCTGATTAATGGAATGAGTCTAAGAAACAAACTTACAACTGAATGCTACTTATACTAGCAGCTAAACACCGGATCATGCAAACTCACGATCCACAAAAAAAGGAAACAATTCATGCACACCGCATGTTTATTTTCACCCACACACGCACACCCGCCCGGCGCTCTCGCCGGGGCTACTTGCTGCATGAGCTCCTGAAGACGCGCTCCATGCTGACTCCATCATGCCAACGACTTGAACGCCAACGTGCCACGACCTGGATTAAGTCCAACATACTCCTCCCTAATCCTGGTGTGGCCCAAGATCACGGACACCCAACAGGTGCCGCATAGTTCCTAGCTTTGCTGCCTGCAATGCCTTCGTCAGAGCATCTGCTCTTTGTTCTTCAGTGCACACACGCTGGACTGAAATCAGGCCTCTATCAATGCATTCACGAATAAAATGATACTTTGTATCAATGTGTTTGCTTCTCCCATGAAAGACAGGATTCTTCATCAAAGTAATAGCTGAATTGTTATCCACAAACAGTTTCACCAGCCCCTGCTCTTCTCCTGTCAGCTCTCCCAGCAAACTCCTGAGCCAAAGTGCATGGCAAGCTGCTGCTGCTGCTGCCATAAATTCTGCTTCACATGATGAAAGTGCCACTGTCTTCTGTTTTTGTGAGCACCATGACACCAGATTTCCATTTAAGTAGAAGGCCATTCCACCAGTACTTTTCCTGTCATCAAGATCACCAGCTAAATCACTGTCAGTGTAGCCTGTAAGCACCTCCTTTGCTCCCTCTTGATTGTATATCAGGCCAAAATTCAGAGTTCCCTTCAAATATCTGAGAATTTGCTTCACAGCCTTGTGATGCATCATGGTTGGCCTTTCCATAAATCTGCTTGCTACACCAACTGCAAAAGAAAGATCTGGCCTAGTATGTAACAAATACCTAAGACAGCCAACCATTCTTCTGTATTCAGTGGCATCCACTGTCTGACCATCTGGGTCCTTGTGCAGATGAGCTCTCTGCTCCATTGGATATTTCGTCGGATTACAATCAGACATCCCAAACTGACATAGCACTTTCTTTGCATAGCCTGTCTGCTTGATTATCAGACAATTCTCTTGCTGAGATACTTCAATGCCGAGATAGTATGATAGCAGCCCCAAATCACTCATCTCAAATTCAGTTGTCATTTGCTGTTTAAAAACCTGAATCTCCTTTGGATCACCTCCTGTCACAATGAGATCATCAACATAAACACCAATGACAACTGCAGCTCTCCCTTCTCCTCTTGTGTATACTGCTTGTTCCTGCACACACCTTTTGAAACCAAGATTCTTCAGACTTTTATCCAGCCTGATGTTCCATGCCCACGGCGCCTGCCGAAGGCCATAGAGAGCTTTGCTCAACCTGAGCACATATTGTTCCTTGTTTTTCAGAGTATATCCTTCAGGCTGTGACATATACACTTCTTCTTCAAGTTCACCATTCAGGAATGCTGACTTCACATCTAGATGATGAACCTCCCAGCCACGGTTTGCAGCAACAGCAAGAATCAGCCTCACAGTATCCAACCTGGCTACAGGTGCAAAGACTTCTTCAAAATCAACGCCTTGCCGCTGCACATACCCTTTTGCCACCAATCTAGCCTTGTGCTTGATCACCTCTCCTTCTGAGTTTTTCTTCAATTTGAACACCCACTTGCGTCCAATTGCTTTGTGACCAGCAGGCAACGTGGTCAATGTCCATGTTCTGTTCTTTTCAATTGATTCAATCTCCTTGTTCATGGCTTCCTCCCATTCTGGATTCCCTGCTGCCTCACTATAGCAAGATGGCTCCTCCATCTCTGCAAGTAAGGCTTCTCCATCAGATCCATATGACAGCTCAACCTCTGATGTGTTTTGGTAGATGTCTTCCAGGTTGCGATAGCGAACTGGTCCCTCTTCTGAATTTCCAGACCTGGACGACTCCAGAGCATTCTGCTCTAAATATGGCTGGCTTCCTGGTGTTCCTGGCGATGGGAAGCTCGAAGGAGTGGCTGGAGGAGTTGAGACCTGCTCCTCCTGCTCCATGTGCATTCCCGGCGCACCTGCCGGCCCACTCGCCGTTGCCCACGCCGAGGGGTTCACCCAATCATCATCCTCCACTGTGAACTCTGCTGGTTCATTGCTGACTTCTCCTGCACACCAATTCCACTGCAATTTTTCTTCAAAGATCACATCACGACTTACAACGATTTTGCCGCGACGCGGATCGAACAGCCGATGTGCCTTGCACCCATCCTCCACGCCGAGATACACCATCTGCTGGCTGCGATCATCCAGCTTCTTCAGGTGTGGTGCTGTCATCTTGACATGTGCCGTGCACCCGAACACCCGCAGGTGCGCAAGATGTGGCTTCTTCCTGTTCCAAGCTTCGAACGGGGTACGCTCCAGACTTGGACGGCAGGCGGTTCAGCAGGTACACAGCATGCCGCACCGCCTCACCCCAGAACCTGCCTGGAACATTCATGCTCTTCAACAGGGACCTTGCCATCTCCATCACAGTCCTGTTCCTGCGCTCTACTACGCCATTTTGCTGGGGCGTGTAGCGTGCAGTGAGGAACTCACCACCACGGTCAGACCGCAGTGTCTTGATGCGGCGCCCATAGAAGTTCTCAGCCACCGCCTTGAACTTCAGAAACTCAGCGCAGGCCTGATCCTTAGTCTTCAGCACATAAATCCACATCCACCTTGTGAGATCATCAACGAGCAACATAAAGTACTTGTTACCAGCTGCCGTTGATGGGGAGATTGGTCCGCAGAGGTCGATGTGCACCAGCTCCAGTGGCTCCTTTGCTCGGTACCGCGCCATCGCCGGGAATGGTCTGCGTGCTTGCTTCGCTGCCAGGCACGCATGGCAGAGTTGGGTCGGATGGGAGATGGATGGCACGCCTGCAGCCATCCCCTTACCAACGAGCTTCTTCAAGGCTTGGAAGCTAACATGGCCCAAACGTGCATGCCAGAGCCACGCCGGATCCTCCATGCTGGCCAATAAACAAACTGGACTGGCCTCCTTCAACTCAATGCGGTACAAACGATTTGGGGAGCGTTGTACCTTCATGATCAGCCTCATGGACATTTTGTCGAACACCTCGAGATCAGCCTCGTCCATGACCACCTTGCACCCGATCTCCGTGAGTTGACCAAGGCTCACAAGATTGCTACGGAGCCTAGGGATGTAATACACCTCTTGCAATACCCACTGCTCCCCATGCTTGCAATCAAACAGGATTGAGCCCTTACCCCTGATCTGGACTGTGGATCCATCCCCAAATCTCACCCTCCCGGTTATTGCCTCATCCAGCTCACGGAACTTCCTCTTGTCGCCTGTCATGTGATTACTGGCCCCACTGTCGAGGTACCAGAGATCACGCTTGAGCTCTTCACCTTCGGCCAGGAACCGGTCCGGCCACACGCGCTCCTCGTTGAGGAACACCACTTCCTGGTGCTCCCGTCGCCCTTGCTCGAGCGGCGTCAGCTCCTCTGACACCGCGAGCAGGAGCGCCGGCTCGACGTCGTCGCTGCGGGCGTAGTGCGCTTCCTCCTGCTTCTTTTGCGGCGCCTTGCACTGGTTCGCATAGTGGTCGTAGTTGCCACAATTAAAACACTCAATATGGCTTTTGTCACGCGTACCTCCTGAAGCTGCGCCACCACTCTCCTTCCCTGGTGTGGAGCTACGTCCGCCACGGCCACGGCCTCTGCCACGCCCACGGCCGCCCCGGCCGCGTCCACCGCTCGTCTGCGATGACTTGCCTCTCGTCGAGGACTCACCGCCCTCCTTCTTCTGCCGTGCCTCCCACTCCGCCCGAGTGAGAAGGACCTGGGCATCGGCCGTCGCGCCGCCGGATGTGCGGCGTGTGCGTTCCTCGAACGCCTTAAGGCGGCTCACCGCCTCCTCGAACGCCAGTGTGTTCAGATCGACGAACTGCTCGATGCCGGCGATGATGTTGATGAAGCGATCAGGCACGGTGTCGAACAGCTTCTTAACCAGAGCAGCATCGGTGAGGGTGCTGCCCAAGTTCACGTACTTGACCGCCATCCCGGCGAGCTTGCCGGCGTACTGTTCCAGGGACTCGTCCTCCTTCATGCGCAGGGCGTCGAAGTCGCTCTTCAACGTCTGCAACCGCGCCGCATTGACGCAATCTGCGCCGACGAACCTTGTCTCGAGGCACTCCCAGACCTCCCTCGCCGTCTTCTTGTTCGCCACCTGCATCAGGAGATCTTCTGGGAGTGCTTGAAGAAGGTGCGCCCTCGCCTTCCTATCCTTCTTCTAATCGACGGCCGTGCCGGCCGCCGGTCCACTGCCTCCCATACTTCCTGATCCTCCATAATCGCCTATACCCAGATCACCCAGCTGGTGTAGTTCGTCGTCATCAACTGCGGGTACACGAACAGCCCGCCGCCGCTCGCCCGCGCCTCACCATGAGTGACGATCGACATTGGATTGAACTGAGGGTACTTTGGCATGCAATTGTGACCGAGCTCTGATACCAGATGTTGGAAAACTAGCCTGGATCAGCACAATTGCATTCACTTTGATATGGTGGAAGAACAGAGCACAAGAACGAGAGAAGTTGTTTTTGGAGGTCAGAGCTATTTTCTCTGATTAATGGAATGAGTCTAAGAAACAAACTTACAACTGAATGCTACTTATACTAGCAGCTAAACACCGGATCATGCAAACTCACGATCCACACACGCACACCCGTCCGGCGCTCTCGCCGGGGCTACTTGCTGCATGAGCTCCTGAAGACGCGCTCCATGCTAACTCTATCATGCCAACGACTTGAACGCCAACGTGCCATGACCTGGATTAAGTCCAACATAGAGCTCTATTGTCTGCCTGTTCACCACCAGCTTTTTACCACAACCAATTATTTGAAGAATTAATCTTTACTGTTTTATATAGGGCCCTCATCCACTACCACAAATTTATGTACAACTACAGGCTTCTTGTCTGAATGCCATTATTTGCAGTTCAGAGCTCAAGGGACCTGAAATGAACTAGTCATCCAAGTTTTACTTTGTATTCTTTGATTCGCTGGTTACTGAAGTTCTGGCAACATAAGTAATTGGCAACGTTTTGGTACCTGAAGTCATTTATTACGTTTTACTTTGATTTGTTTGGTTCATAAGTTATATTCCCACTTCCGATGTAATTGCTAGCTACGGTTGCTTGTGTTCTTTCTCTTCTCTTTATCCTTTCTCTTGGCACCATGAACGCTTCGTTCTAGGGGCTGATGTACCGAACTTTCTTCTTCCCTCTTAATGAAAAACGTGCTCAGGCATGGTCGCGAAAAAAAAACAAGTTATATTCCCACGTTATCTAGAATATAGTCAGGTTCACAGGTTATATTCCCACGTTACCATCACATATAGCTGGATAGATACGCCAATGCTGTGATTGCCATATATGGGTGCTAGCTTCTCTGTGTTTCTTGTCACAGTGGCTAAATTGCTTTTATACCCCTCAGTTGAGATACTATAATTTAGCACTCAACTACTATGTATTTTGGAAATTTTAAATTGCTTGCTCCTATGAAGAACATAGTAATTAAAATGTGTCACTCTTTTGTGGTTCTTTCCTATGGCATTATGTTGAGTGTATACATTCACACGATGCTTTAGTTATGGGCACCACCTCCTAATCCATAATTAATGCTTTCATTTATATGTGAGGATACTAATTTGCTCTGCATTTGTTTTTATGAATCTAGCCTTTTTCTTTTACATCCAGGAGTTGTGAGTATATGTGACTTGCATAAGATCTCAGTGGACATTTACTACTATTTTTCTATCTTAAACTTATAGCATGATGTGGATTATATTTATTTGCACAAATTTACATCTTGAATAATGACCTTTCTCTCCAAGGGTCTTAGTATTTTCAGAATATGAAGCTAGAGCTTGCGTAGGGAGGTAAAGGGTCGTAGAAACCTAGATTATTGCACCATAGAACCAAAAAAAAATCCACTGACGAGACTTTGATGGTAGCTGAGTGCTTTGATGCTACAAAACCATGATTGTTCTGAAAATTGTCCAGATAGCAAGCCTGCTGCCAACTGACGACCTATTGTTAGCTTGAGTGTGATTGTTGCTGAAAAATGTCCAGATAGGTTCTTGGACAAACTCAACATCCAATGTAGAGCTTGATCATTTGCCTGTTCACCACCAGCATTATTTTACCACAACCAATTATTTGAAGGGTTAATCTTTTTCTGTTATAGAGCCCTCATCCACCAGCACAAATTTATAGTTGCAACTACTAGTCATTCAAGTTTTTTTTTTTTTTGGTTCGCTGGTTAGGAACTTTGTGGTGCCTGAAGTCATCTACAAGTTTTACTTTAATTTGTTTGGTTCCAGGTTATATTCTCACGTTATTTTGAATACTCAGGTTCATTCCATTATAAGTAGCTGGATAGATATGCCTGTGCTGTGAGTTTATTTGCAAGCAGGTGAAAGACGAACATGTGTTTTTTTCTGTAGTAAGTGAATATATCGATTATTTTTCTACGTCATTTGTCTGCCAATTGCTTAAACACGTCAAATATGCCTATCATATAAGTTTCTTGCATGTAGTAAGTGAATCTTTAATTTACTTATTTTTCAATATGATGATATCCATTTCTATCTATTTTATGCACCGGGGATTAAGTCCCTTTTCCCAGTGATTGTAAATCAAGAAAGAATGGTTGGCAGGTAATTTGTCACTAACTGATTACTTTTCACATAATGTACAAGTGTTTTGGCTGTTCATTGTTTTCAGTTCAACATTTTTACAGTAGGCACTCTCAATGTGAGAGCAACTTGGAGTATCATGGAAGCTCATATACAACTTGCCTTTCCGTTAGCTAATTCTCTTTGTATTCAATAGTGAAAGATATGTTTACCTTAGTGTTAACTATCTCAAGTCCTGTAGATAGATTTAATAGTTTTTCAAGTCAGCAGATTGTAACGTACAACTTCATGTTTGCTATTCGAATATCTAATTCGAATATCTAGGACTATTTTCTGCTAAGCAAAGTTAATTACTGCATATACCAACCGCAATGCATTTTTTATATTTGGTTACTGTAACAGTTTTGCAAGAATAATGACAACTTTTCTACCCAGTTTTTAGAGCTCTTATTGGGTTTCAAATGATAAGAAATAGATAAAATAAAGATTTACTAGATTTTGTTTAGTTACCTCGTAACTGTAGCTGGAGTGCACAGCCTCAATACATGCAAATGAAATATATATCTAGGTGATGACATGATGAGATTACCTGTACGTGGGACATGGCTCCCCGCTGGAACTAGTGATTCGTGAATGATGCTGAATTTTGGCAGGACAAAGGTGATAAACTACTCTGATGGCTTGTGGAGATCACAAATAACATAGAGGCTAATATATATTTCGAGATCGGGAGGAGGGTCAATCGGAGTCTGTGGTCCGTTACAGGATCCACCCATATAAATTTATGTTGGAGATCGTTGCAACCAATCTACGCTAACTTTTTACCCACTAAGGCCAGTTTCAGTGCACAATTTTACTATACGGTTACCTAGACCAGAAACTTGGTAGGTAATCAACTGTGCCATAAGAGTTTTACGGTGATGAAACTCCTCTCGCAAACCATGAAACTCTTCATTCTCTATCCTGTGCTACATCAGCATATTTAATGACACGAAACTCCCCTATGAAACCCCAATGAGATTGGCCTAATGTTACGCAAAAAGAAAAAAAAGGAACATTAACTGATACCGGTGCTAAACACGTGAACAATAATTACATGTTTTGTCTGAACTATATTATACAAGTTAGGGTCTTCAGGTTTCAATGACCGTTTGCCTAGTCAAATGCCGTCCCAAAACCTAATATATTTACCATCAACCAAATTAAATCTCCCTAGTAAGTCAAGGAATTGATCTTTCACACCCATTAGGCTCATCCAGAAATATGAATCTCGGTCATACAAATTTTATTGGTTTGAGACGGTCTTCTGGAGGATGGACTCTGCCTCCCTCGCATCGCCTCCCTTGCGAGGCGACTTGAGGGCCCCAACTCCGGCCGCCGAGCCCCCGGCCGTCAGAACACCGCAACGGCAGCGGCCAGCGGCGCGGGCCGAAGTCGGCCCGTCCGCGTTCCCCCTCCTCCCCTCCAAACCCCATCGACTACATCTCGCCTCCACCGCCACCCGCGCCACCCTTCGGCTGCCGACCCTGCCCCAGATCCAGCGGCCCCGTCGCCGCCGTCCGCGCCCGGCACGGATCCGGCGGCTCGAATCCGGCGGCCCCTGTTGCCGCCATGTCAATGGAAACAGGAAGTGCGTCTTTGGTACTGGAGAATAGCATTACACCCTAAACTGTATTAGGTGTTGAGTGGGGCCCAATGGGCAGTAGCTGTAAGCGCGAGTTTAAGACTTGGCGTGGGGGAAAGAACAAGGCAGGTATGAAATTCTCGAACAGAAAAGAGCTAGCGCATCTCAGAGGCAGGGGCTCATTGCCCCTCTCTGGATCACGAGATTATCCCCTGATTTCCTTTGTGATTCCTCACGTTCTCTGTTTAAAATCGCTGAAGAGCAACGGGTTATTACACGCCGGCCGCTCCCCGCCCGGATCCGGGGCTCCCGACCGCGCCCTGCCCGGGTCCGTTCACGCTGGCGGAGCTGCCGCGTCATAGCCTCCGCCACTGCGTCGTGTACTGGTCCCCTCCCCCTACGTTGTTGTCGTTCTAGGCCCTGGGCCTCGTCATCGGCGGGGGAATTTTGGTGACACAGGGAATTTGCCGGGAGGAATCCTAGCCCGGCCTTGTGCCATGGTCGTCAACGGCGACACTGTCAGGTGTCGTTCCCTTCATGGAGGCATTGATTTGAGGCATTCCCGACCACTTGTTGGTGCGACCAAAGTACTAGTTGTCTAGGGTAGGTCTTAGTTAAGAGAAATCCTCGCCCGACACTAAGCCGGTGCTGTCGACGACGACGCCCTCGGGTGCCGCTGCCCTCCTTGGAGGCATCGATGAGTGACCGTCTATTCCTTCCGCCTCTCCCCCCTGTACTCTCTCATGAGGCGCCGTGCTTGCCTCGAGTCTGTGACACCGTTTGATGGAATATAATGTTTCAGGTGGGCTCCTAGCCCCGTAGGTTCCCTCAAAAAAAAAGAAATATGAATCTCTTCGTTAACAGGACCTATGTTTTCAGGACTCCTGTATGCATGTTTTTCTTGCCAAATATTAGCAACAGTCACTAAACATTTCTAGAAATAAATAAATTCTATGAGCTGTTAATTTAGGTGGCATTAGAAGAATATTGTTCTAGAGCTCTACTAAAGAGAAATGGTGGCGAATGGAAAATTATTTGTGTTGTCCTAATTTAATAGGACATAGGAACAGACAAAATTGAATCAACAGTATTTATATCAAAATCATGTAAGAATGTAAGGAAAACCAATGAGCCGTGCCGAAGACTAGAAAATCCCAAAACATGGTACGGTGTGCATTATTATTCCATTCCATTTGATTCCCTTGCTGCAGCATACACACTAATCTTCACGAAATTTCATTCCTATCTATAAAACAAGGAAATAAATTGAAAAGGAAATATAGAGATTAAAGAAGTAGCATAGTGAATTTATACTTTACTTAAGCAAAATATACTAAAATGAAAATATGGCTAGCTAGTCACGCATGTAAACACTTAAGAGAAATTAATATTTTTGTCAAGATATTATATACTTTAATTAAACAAAATATGTGATGGTGTAAAGCTAGCTATAGTCATGCATGTAAACAATAGTGTGGTGAATTTCACTATGATGATCCGCTCGAACTTGGAACAAAACTTCAATGTAAATGGCTTACACGATGTACTGGTAATTCTGAATTTCTCATGAGCAGTCAGCTTCAGGTGGCATTCGGAAACCTCTTGGACTCTCTCTATCTCTGTCTCTCCAAAACAGCGCTGTTGGTATACTGATCCAGCTATAGCATTAACTGATGTAATGTAAGTGGCAGCTGGCAGTTACCAATCATTGCTAGCTGCACTTTGTCTTGTTCCCAAACCCTAAAACGCTTACTTGGCAAAGCCCAACGCCAATTCCCCACTCATCTCCCACCGGCGGCCACTCTCCACTCTCTCTCTACACACTGTCGCCTCTGCCTTGGATCTGACCTCGCGGCCGCCGCCGCCGTCTTCTTCAACCGACCACTCCTCGGACCTCACCTGGTAAGCTCCACCAATCACCTCACCTCCCCATTGCGCTGCCTGTATATACGGCCTTCGATTCAGCGTCGTCTATCTCCTCCAGCCCCACCGATTTGTTCGTGCTCGTGCAGGCCTGATGCGGCGGCTGTAGCTGCAGTCACGGGCTCGATCCGACCGGCCGGTGCAGTGGGTGATTCCCCGATGGCGCCGGTGACCCGCGCCATGAGCGCGCGCGCCGCCGCCAGCGCCGACAGGCTGCCGCCGGACTTCGTGTTCGAGGCCCTGCTGCGGCGCCCGGCGGCGAGGGAGCTCTGCCGCCTCCGCGGCGTCTGCCGCGCGTGGCGTGTTGGGAATATGCCCAAGAGACAACTGGATTCGATCCACTAGTCTTAATGGGCCACAAATGTTGTGAAGCCCATTACCAAGGGAAGGGGTGCTTTATTTATTAGTCCCATATTGCCAATGGAACATGGTGTGGAGAATTTCATCCAAATAAATAGAGACCAAACCCCTCCTGAAAAAGACATGACTTCCAAGCAATAGTTGCTTTTCTCCCCATCGTGCTCGCGGACCTAGCAGTCCGGTGCGCGACGTTTCAATCCTCGTACGTGTGGATACCTCGGAGGTGCTGCGCTTGGAGCACAAGAATCCAAGTGAGCCCCAACTCATTCCAAAGCTGATCAATGATTCAAATAAATTAGTAATTTATTTGAGAAAGGGGTGAGAATTGTTACGTGATTATACTACTTCCACAGTCTCAGAATATAGCTGTTTTTATTTTAGCGTTAAAACAAGAATATTAGCTATTTCTGAGTTTTTAAGGATGTTTCTAGCGGTGTACTGTAAAAAATGTTTCGTTTGGTTCACTTAGGCATTCCCCAGCTTTGCTTATCTCTTCTTTTAGAAAGAGAGGCATTCTTCCTCATCTCTTTGCACTCGGCAACATCCCCAATGTTAGCTGCTCATCCCTGAAATCTCCAATCTTCCTCCTGCATTCAACGCTCACCAAGTCCATGGAATAGGCACACACATGCATCAAGCATCTTCTATTCTAGAAAGGTTTAACGCGGAACAATTTAAAATTTCAATTGGATTTCTTAATCTGTCTAAAAAAAGTCCAACTTTTAGCTATATTTTGGGGTAGAGGGAGTAACTTGTCAGAATCCATTGTCATAATGGACTCAGCTGTCATTGATATTCTGCTTTTAGCTAGGGACAACATCATAATCGTTCCATATGTACTGAAGATTGAAATGTGAATATGCTCAGAAGTCACAACATAGTTACAAGTTTACAACTTCACGGTACAGATTTGGAGCTAGAACCACATTATGGGCCAGACAATTCATGCTTCAATAGGACAATGCAGTGTAATTAATTGCCTCTAGCCACCGTACCCCCACCCAGAAACAAGTGTCCATGTCTCCCACCCGTTTTCCCACAGTCCAAGGCATTACTTTCCGGAACTACTAGCTCTGAGCTACATTTGCTCAAAGGCAAAAGGGAATTTTGGACAGTATGTCGTGCTCGTGGCATGGGACAAAACGACAACTTATTGCACATGTAGGAGGCCTCACTGATGCAGTTGTTTAATAACAGAGGGTGCGTAGGGGGCACCAAATTGTGTGATTTGTGTGACGAACTGATCTGGATTATTCTCATTTCTAGATTAGAATATCAATGCTCAGTTGGATAGCCTTGGGGATAGAGAAGGTCAACCGTGCGATATAGGGAATCATTTCACAGGGATGTCAGGATTAGGTGATAGGCTACTGTATGATGTAGCAGATTTGGGGATTTGAGGCTGATGATTTTTTTTTTACTCTAGCAAAATTCCAACCTTGTCGGCATGGTACATGGTAGTCCTGCAAAAGACTAATAGTCGAATTAGCGTTTCATTTATATATACGTGCCCATCCGGGTAGTAAAAGAAATAGCGTACCTTTGTTCATGGACCATTTGTTACGATAATATATTTGTGAGTTTACTACATTTTAATATGAGACAGATGCACGAGATAGATCTATAAATTTAATGAAACTATTATAAATATTCACAGTAAATTATTAGACAAAAATAGGTAATTGTTGGTTGTGTAGATGTTCTAGTGTCTAAACCAATACTGACTTTACTAGAGGCAATAAGGCCTTCTCCAATGGCAAGGGTCAATACCTAGCTCTAAGCACTCTAAGAGACAGCTCCTCCAATGATCTAGTTCTTAGCACATAGCTCATAACATGAATGACCCCACACGTCATCCTCACACAATCTCGAAATACGTGTATGAGACTATCTCTTGAACAAGAGCTAGCTCTTAACTTTTTGCACTGTTCACAGATTAAAAAATTTATGAGCTAGCCCAAGAGACAGCCATTGGAGAAGGCCTTGTAGCGATGACTAGGGATTTCTAGCTCGGGCACAATGATAGAGTCCACCGGTCCAGATCGTCTGTTGAGAGATAAGACGCACATGCATGTTTATTTGGTTGCGCTTTGCCCACTGAGAGCTCGATCTGGCTTCCGCACACTGAAAGTTTTGGGCTCTCCAATCTCTTATCCGTTGCGTGCAATGGGCGCACAAACGTGTGTACATGGTGAGTCAGTGAGTGTGGGGGTGTGAGAGTGCATGGCGTGTGTGAGTTGGGCGTGTCACGCATTTATTTTTTTCACGGCATGTGTTCTCTTTTCTTTTTTTTTTGAAAGTGTTTTCACGGCATGTGTTCATTCAAGCCGTAACTGTGGCGTGCTAAACTTGCTCAACTGCTTACATGGATGGAACAAGTCACGAAAACTATGAAACAAAAACTCTATGCACGTCGAACATAGTTAGTAGTATATATATGAACTCTCGGGCAATTAGTTTAGGCCAAACACTGGATGAGCTGAACCTGGGCCAAAGTAAAATGAAGGTAAAAATAGAGAAGAAATTAACAGGCATGTATCCAACCTCCAAATGGACCCAAAACCAAACCAAAGTATATTTTGTGCCGAGTAATTAGAGAGACGAAAGAGGTGGTTGGAGAGCTCGCTGACCAGGCCGTCACGGAGAAATTCGAGGATATGTGCCAAACTCTAAGAGATCATTCTCAGCGCATTGCATTGCACTATTATCAAGACTGAGAATTTGCTAATTTTGTCTGATATTTATTAGGGATAAAACCCCCATCTCATCTGAGGCTAATCTTAACCTAAACATTACTTGATAGTTTCTGTCCATATCATATGGACACCACTCTAAGACACTAGGGCTCCCAGCACTTGATGTCTATCTATATATATCCCAACTCCAAAGTAATTAATATTCCTCAATTATCTCTCTCCTCTACACCAATCATTTCTAGACACTACTCTCTCTCTCTCTCAATGCAAACCATGATGGTGTCTAGTGTATTGGTTTTCATGTTGAAACTGAGTTTTGCACGAGACCCAATTTCTTCCTCTCCACATTCTCCTGAAGGGGCCTAATAAACTTAAATATCAAAAATCAACGATAAATTTGCTATCTATCGCATATTCTTTTCAGGCAAACATGTATGTCAAAAACAATTGTGGTAAGATCAACATCGGAACGGAAACTGAGAATAATGCCAGATGCCAGGTTCTAGAGCTAGGAATTAAATTGAAACTCTAGTACTATTTAGGTGCCAATATATGCAGCGGCTAGAATAAGTTCTAAAAAATAATTGAGGAGATTACTGAAATTATATGCATCGGAGTGCACTTCGATTCTCCAAAGATGCTTACGTAACAAAATGCAGCTCATTGCTGACAGCAGATTCATGCATTCGACGAAGCTTAAGTCATGGATGACGTGTGGTGTAAAGAAAACTGCCAAGCTAACTGACTACTTTCCGAAACCCGTGTACAGATTATTGAGAAATCGACAAATAAGGTAGTGCGTCCAGTGATCCTGTCGTTTTCTCCAACTTCCCCTCATCCGAAACAATTGGCCACTTGGTCTTTGCTTCAGCATCTGATCATGTTGCGGAAGTCTCAGGACGCCTATATATACAGAGAGAGAGAGAGAATGGCACTCACGTACTCCCTCAAGAACATCACCATTGCAGTTCAGATCAGATTATCGCATTCATATAGCCATGGGGAGCTCAGGCGAAAGAAACATCCACGTTCTTCTCCTGCCATTCCCCGTCCAGGGCCACATCAACCCGCTCCTCCAGTTCGGCAAGCGCCTCGCCAGCCACAGCGGCGTCCGGTGCACCCTGGCGGCGACCCGCTTCGTCGTCAGCTCCACCAAGCCGACCCCGAGCTCGGTGCACGTCGCCGTCTTCTCCGACGGCTGCGACGGCGGCGGGCCCGACGAGCTGGGAGGGGTGGGCGCTGCCTACTTCGAGCGGCTCGAGTCGGCGGGCTCCGAGACGCTGGACGCGCTCCTCCGGTCGGAGTCGGAGCTGAGGCGGCCGGTGGACGTGGTGGTGTACGACGCGTTCGCGCCGTGGGCGCAGCGCGTGGCGCGGCGGCGCGGCGCGGCG
>OAMR01000202.1:987461-1001772 GCA_900205405.1 Echinochloa crus-galli | reverse complement strand
GCTGTCTCTTATACACATCTAGATGTGTATAAGAGACAGCCCCAGTAGCGCGCGCCCATGTCGGAGAGGATGCCGCCCATGGGCCTCGCCACGATGTTGGCCATGCCGAAGCAGGCGGCGATGGTGCCGGCGACGCGGAGGTCGAGGTCGAAGCGGTCGTACATGTACTCGGCGATGACGTTGTCGGTGGTGAGCTCGACGCCCATGCAGTAGCCGTAGAGGAGCACGAAGATCCATGTCCGGTAGTTGGTCACCGCGTACCACATCACCTTGGAGAACTTGTCCTTGTTCACGTTGCCCTTCTTCTGCAGCGTCCTGAGGTTGCCGTCGGGCAGCATCGTGCTCGCGGACCTAGCAGTCCGGTGCGCGACGTTTCAATCCTCGTACGTGTGGATACCTCGGAGGTGCTGTGCTTGGAGCACAAGGACGAACCGCACGTGCAGGACCAGACGGACGTAAGCAACTGCACTGCACTGCCACTTCGACGCGTTCGTCTACATCGAGACGGCTTCCGCTGCAACTGCGCGTCAAGTGGTAACAATCTGTGATCTATAACTGCTGCTGTTCCTAATTTTGGGTGAACGAGTTTTGTGTGAGCTAGCGTAGCCTCCATCGTTACCCAACATGGCGCTCCATCACCACCGACGTGGCCTTCATCCGCGCGCACGCCGCCGCGCACCCGGCCGCGCTCCTCCTGGTGAGGTGCCGCGACGACTGGGCCCACGTCCACGTCGTCGACGTCCTCGCCGGCGGCGGCGTCCTCAAGCGGATCGCCGGCGCCGAAGGCGGCGGCCTCCTCGTGCTGTGCCCGGGCCTGACCCTGGCGTGCCTCGCCACCGACTGGAACAGGTGCCGGGTGCTCAACCCGGCCAACGGCGCCGTCCAGACCCTGCCTCAGCCTCCGGCGCCGGAGCACAAGAACCGTGTCAACCCTAGAGAGCCTCGCACCTCCTTCGCCATTGCACTCGTCGCCTCCACAAATGAGCACAAGGTTCTCCGGATGTTCAACCAGGTTGGGTTTCATCACATCGGTGAGCAGCTCTTCGAGGTACTTACCATTAACAAAAACAGCAGCAGCAGCAGCAACAGTTCTGGAGGTGATGATGCAAATATTTCAAGCTGGAGAGCAATACCTCGTCCCGATCTGTTCGTCGAGCCGGGCACGGGTGTCGTGGTCGATGCGGTGGTATACTACTTGATTTACAGAGGGTATAATCTTGCGAACTTGCAGTCCTCTCCTGTTGCCAGTCATTCAGACTGCATCCTTTCATTTGATCTTGAGAGGGAGGAATGGAGGAGACACCTGGCAGGGCCGCTGCGCGACAAAGCTGATGTTGGGGAGGATTTCGATTCCAACAAGTACCGCCTTGGGCTAGCTGAGCTCAAAGGTTGTTTGGTTCTCGTATACAGGCGCCGCCGCCACTTGAGGTTTATCATGGACCTGTGGTTTCTGAGGGATTTTGAGAATGGGGTCTGGGTGAAAGAGTATACCATTCGGACTAGATTCATCGTCCCGGATGATGATAATTTGAGCCAAGTGAAACCAATATTGTTTCTGAATGATGGGAGGCTAGTCATCCATCAAGCACCTACAGGGCTTCTGCTCATATGGGATCCACAGACCAAGAAATTTGAGCAAGTGGGGACGAACAGACCTATTGATTCTGTTGGTATCTACACCGGAAGCCTATTGAGCTTACAATAGGTTGTTGATCACAAGGTGTAGTGTTGTCATATTTTGTTGCTCGATCACCTCAGCTCAGCTCTCCTAGGAATCCACTCCTAGCTTCTCTGGAGCTGAATGAATGTTTCATGCATGTTTGTTGCAAATTTTATCAAGGGTACCTAGCGAGTTAATTAATTATAATCTCTTCATGGGTTGTTAAGTTGTAGACGTACTGGATGCAGCTTGAGTTCCATTTTTTGAATTTTAATCTATTTGTTCCTCACTTGTTAAGTTGTTATGTTCCTGGCCTGGTTATTGAACATCTCACTACTGGAATGTGCTTGTTTCCCTAGGTTTAAAATCCTAGGGAAATGTCCAATACTAGGGAACATGTTTTCCTAGGGCTTCTGGTAGGGAAATATTACTAGGGAAATTTTTGACAGTAAATGGGAAGTGCCCTAGAGTTTTTCCTAGGCAACCACTTCTTCCCTAGGATTTTGGAGTCCTAGAGAAACATGCTCACATGGCACCGTATCCTACATGGAAAGATACTATATCCCTAGGGCTAATTTTGTATGGAAACTGCAGAAGCCTTCAAACATGGCTGCCTTCCCTAGGTTTTATTTTCCTAGGGAAATTGTCTGGAGTAGAATGCAAATACAGCAATGTTTAAAATTTGAATTTGAAATTCAGAAATTTAAATGTAAAATTAAAAAAATCACAGTATATGAATAGGAACAGTAATTTATTTCAACAAACATCATATTGATCACTGTTGTAGGTAGTCTCAAAATTAGATATAAAGGTTCAGCAAAGACATGTCCATATCAACAGCTACCACTTGAGGAGTTCATATCTGTGCATCAAAATAATCATCCCAGAACATGCATGAGTTCAACATCACAATGCATCAATCAAAAGAAACATGCCCCGGTACATGCATGAGTTCAAAAGAGTGGAAACTCATCCACTTGAGGAGGAGAGTAATTGCCACAATCACTTGCAGTTCCATTTAGAAGGCCACCATCATTTGTCGCCACCAGTAGTATTCGCACTGGTACCAAATCCTCCATATGCAATCCTACTCCGTATTTCTTCTGGTGATTCCCCTCCAATGGATGACCCCGATGTACGAAGCTACACAAATGAATACCGTGCTTAGTCAATCTATTTGCACACTACCAAACAAAAATAAAGTTTCATGTTTCAGTATGTTCCTGTGAGGTGCAAGCAATCTAGATCCAGATGGTATTTATGAACGGCAGTATGATTACAAAGGTCCAACATTGATGAGCTATATGATGCATAACAGAACAAGCATTTCTACTATAGTCTTCCTAGAAAGCATATACATGTAAATCAAATCTTTGCTGTACAAACTTGTATATCTTGGCTGTTTCAGTATGTACATTACAAGTTGAACGCACTACGGACAACAACAGAATCTCTATTTTCAATTTGAAAAGGAAAAGGCATTCAAGTTGGACTTCACATGTAAGCTATTTCATGGAGAACAAAGCAGTCCTCAAACAGAATTCACCATTGAACACATATGTAATCTCTTTTTTTTAACCAATAAAATGCTAATGGGCATCTCTTAGCAACAGTCATGGTGCCCCGGCCCTCAGTATTGGTCAGCATGCCTCCTCGCTAAGTATAAAAGCAAAGGAACCTCCGGTTATTTTGTTCTCTGGATTATCGCATGCGCACAGTGTACAAACATTCTGCTCCTGTTCCATCGACGGAGAGCATGAAAGAATAAGGCAAAGACAAGAAAAAAGAACATCAGTCAAGATTGCGCGCATGATGGAGCAAGGTGCATTTGTATAATAGTGGTGGATTTTTCCATAATTGTAGAATCATTTTATGCCGCAAAGATCCGTATTATTATGGTCATATTCTTACACGTACTACAAGCTGCTGCCGACGCTGGAGGTAGCAAACAATAGTTTTGTTCACCTTGTGTGGCATGCAGTGTTCAAAGCAGGACAGGGGGTGCCCTTATAGCTTATTTGTGGGAGTGGCTATTCAGTTTACAATAGCTGTAGACTTCAATCAAGTTTTTTGGATCCCTAGACTATCAAAAATGACATGAGAGAGAGAACGAATGACAGAGAAATGCCTATAGTCCTGGAGAAATCAAAACTTGTATAAGTGGAGTCAGGTCACCACCAATTACCTTTGTAAGCCGATGGTGGGCTGGCTGGTTGGCTGACAGAAGGCCCTTAGCAGTGGCCCAAATAACTGTTCACCATCTCATTTTGCTCATCTACCTCGCCTCTTCCTCAGCATAGCGGATGCCCGACAGGACCGGTCGGCCGGAGATTTCCAGAGGTTACTCCTAGAGGAATCAAGGTATGGTGAGCGCCATACCTCACCATATCATGTCCTCCGCCCCTCTCTACCGAGGTGAGCGCCATACCTTACCATATCGGGTCCTTCTCGCCCCTGTCTACAGAGGTCTTTAGTTCCATATTGTTAAATGTCTCTTTCCAGAGATCTTTAATAAGTGAAAAGTTAATAGAATGACATAATTTAGTAGAGTTTGTAGCAAACATATAGTTGCGGGAGGGGAGGGATATATTCTTATAGGCGCTATATTGGAACAATCAGTTTTCAGTTTGTTCAATGTATAAACATCTTGTCAATAGCAGGGTTAAAATGTCACAGGAAATTAGGAAAACAAAATTATGACTAAAGATTAATTAAGATCTTCTTGTGATATTTAAAAAAGGTTCTATATATAGACCAAAGACAATTTAGCGAGGAGGAATTAAAATAGGAGCAAAACTGAGGCTTTTGTAGTCATGTGAAAACTATTAACCATCTATTCTTCAATAGCTATTTTCCTAAATTCATCATGTGGCGGTCTTTACATATAGAAATTAGTATTATTGCTCCACCAGCAAATTAAAGTGATCCGGTCAAAAACCAAATTTGTACCTATTGACTGGGTTGCAGCCTTTTGTTGGGCAATTTGGAACAACAGAAATAAAGTTGTGTTTGACAAATCCTGCCCAAAAACTTTTTTGCATGTCCTATTCAGGGCAGTATACTGGCTCAGATAGTGGGCCAATTGATCAGGACATATTAGTTGGGGCGCGTACCTATTTGGAGACAGCGGCCTTACTTTGCATGGATGGAATTTTAGTTTTCGGCTTGGCATTTGAGTTGTTTGGTTTTGTATTAGTGAATTATGAACTTTTGATTTGCAGTGACTGATCCTTCTTTCTTATAAGAGGGTGAAGCCGGAATGTTTTTCTATTATCTAACAAAAATTATGTTATGGATCCTAATAGGCATATTCATTAGAGAGGAGGCTAGCCTCGAAGTTTTTATGCTATATTTATACCTTTGGAGAAGCTCAATGTATATTATCCAACGCAAAACTATGCATCTTACATAGTGTCACAAGTTTAAGTTATCGACCCAACCTAGCATTTTGTTGTCTACACCAGCACCATCCTTGGGGGGATCATTCTGCAGAATCCACTACTGCATTAGATCGATCCATATAGTCCCGGTTGGGAAGGGTCAAATAAGGCCAAAAAAATAATTTGCAGAAACACCTCAACCCTGTGATCCGTAGGACTTGAACCCAAGACCTTTTTTGCCCCACACATATAAATTCAATGAAAGAGCTTCAGGGACTAACTTGGTGTTACAAACTGGGAGTAAAATAGCTCTGGTGTCTATGAAAATTAGACGCAGGACTACCAAGACAAATGAGCTAGATGGGTTTGATAAATAAAACTGAATGCAATCACATGTATGCCAGGATCGGTGTTAACCCATGCATGTGCCAACTTTATTAGTGAATCAATACCGATGTCATTTCATAACGATAGAGATCATTACAAAATGAGTCAAGGTCTAAAATAAAAGTACATAAATATATTGAACCCTGAGCGGAAGGGGTCTCCATCTCCACAGGCAGCTGACTGGGGCACACCAGCATAGACCAAAGCATCTGGGTTGAAGTCACCATCATCTTCAATGCACTTGTTCCTTGAGCCTTGATGGGAGATAGAAGGGGGAGAAAGGAGGGGTGAGTACAACGAATTGTATACTCAGCAAAAGTGTAGTAAAAATATAGCATGAGGCCGTCAAGAGGCCTTTTGGTTTAACTCACACTTAAGCAACAAATCTTTAACTTTAACCCTAAATCTTTAGCGCCTATTTACTAGGTAAAATCACCTTCTCCTTCAGAACCCAAACCTTGGAAATCCATCTAAGCCACTCGAAAATCCATCCGAACAAACCAACCCTCGGAAATTTATTCGAGCCAACTAACCACATTGAGTACCACTAATCATGAAGAAGTCTAAAGGCCGCTCTTGACCCGTGAGCACGGCTGATATATCAGTTTTACACTCTGCAGAGGTTGTACACTTTCACCACGAGTCATGCTTCTCATTATGCTTCACACTTCCAAGGTGATCATCTAAGGTTACTCTACAAGGCCTATGTAAAGCGGTCTAGGTCAACCCTTTGAGGGCAATCCCACCCATTGTAACTATAAAGCTCGCCCTAGCTTCCTGAAGCTTTATCGAGCACAAGCAATACAAACACCCACCGACACAGAATATAGGATATTATACATCCGGATACCCCGAACCTATCTAAATCTGGTTCCATGTGTCACCTTCAGGGCATGTACAACGGATCGTCGACGCCCGTCGACATGCAAAGAACTTTTAAAAAAACCCTAAAGGAGCGCATCTACGGCAGCAGTTGTTGTCTGGTTCATCTACGGCAGCAGCGCGTGCTCTGACGCGAGTCACCGAGTCCCAGCAGCGTTGTACGAGCGGCCGGTAGTTGGCGTCGGCGTCGCGGATCCCATGCACGCAGGGACGCGCTCTTCCCCCCAATCCTTTGGAAGATGGCGCGAAGCACACCGCGCTTACTTAGCAGGGCTCGGCCTAGCTGTTGCTGCTGCCGTAGAGGAGCTTCCACGCGCGCCGCGGCTGCCGCCGAGGACGCCGCAGCTGCCGCCGAGGAGGCCGCAGCTGCCGCTGAGGACGCCGCCGCACGCTGCTCAGTGTCGCGCTCTGCTCCTCACCACCGCAGGCCAAGCTCCTTCCTCCATGCCCGCGCGTGAGAGTGCAGGAGAGAGAGAGAGAGAGAGCACAGGGAAGAAGATGGAGGCGATGAGATTGAGAGAGAGAGAGGAGGGCCTCACGCTCGGGAAAAGATAGGATGGGAAGAGATAAGGTCACAGTCTTGTCATTTCATCTATTTTTTTTTACGTTTCATGTATATCTCTTCTATAAGCACTAAAATGGCTATAAAGATCAAATATATACCAGATCATCATGATTATATGTCAAAAAATGAATTAAATGCTCTGCAGATAGTCAAATAGATAATTCATTGTATAAGCTGTCTGTTTAAGCTGTCTATTTGTGTAAAAAGACAGCAAGCTGTCTATACGGTTGTACTTGCCCTCAAGCTACTCAACTCGGCGATTTCCCTCCTTCAAATCTACCATTATCCTCTAATGGATTGTCGGGTCTTATATTGTGAGCTTATAGAGTTATGGGACGATATTTATGCAGGGAAAAGTTATATTTTGACATCAGCATATTGTGAATCTGACATCATGACGGTGTATATGCATACGGATGTATAGGCTTACATCGAGGCACTAAAATGCAAGCATGATCTGGTACTTAGTACGCGAATGCTAGTATGCAGGGTCTGTACTTGCTGCCGACATATACTGATGGTAGATCCAGAGATGGATTTCTCTAATGTTTGGAACCAGGAATTAAAGACACCACGAGTAGAGCAAGAAATTAAAACAGCCTCTAAATAATTAACATCTATGCATGCACACGAGAAAGCTGCTTGTCCCGGTTCTAATAAGTATACGAGACATTAAAGAAATATTTAGTCCAAAAAAGGATCAAGAGAACTATATTAGGATATAAAAATTAGATTTGGACTAAAAAATTAGATCACATTTTAAAACTTACAAATTCGTCAAACAAAATACAATGCAGAATAGCATGAATGTAACAACCCATTGATTTAAAAATATAGAAAACTATTTTCTCTATCTAAAGTGATATTAAAATAAATCTTCAAAATTTTAGAAAAAATATAAAATCATTTATTTTATTGGTATTTTCTATTCACAATCCAAAACAAAAATTTAAGGGTGTGACAAGTAGATTGGAGTCTACCTTTGCGCTATCAAGGAGCTCCGCCATGGGTACCCTGAGCTTGCCATCACAGCATCACCTCTCACTACCGGAAACCATCTATTTGAGGCGCACGGCAAAGCACAAAATATGCACGGCAAAGCCTTTGCCGTGCGTAGTTAGCCGTTACGCACGGCAAAGGCCGCCCGGCAATAATCTGCACGGCAAAGAGTTCTTTGCCGTGTGCTTTTTATCGCGCACACGGAAAACTCTTTGACGTGCGCAAAATGACACACGGCAAATATTTTCACAAAAAATAAAAAAAATGGCACCACCACCACGCCCAGCCCCGCCGCCACCGCCGCCATCACCACGCCGATCCCTGCCGCTGCACACCACCACCACACCCACCACCACCACGCCCAGCCCCGCCGCCACCGCCGCCATCACCACGCCGATCCCTGCCGCTGCACACCACCACCACACCCACCACCACCACGCCGTTGTCGCCACCACGCCGCGCGCCACCATCATCGCCGCCACCGCCATGCCGTGTGCCACTGCCACCACCACGGCGCCGCGCCGCCGTCTGTGGAAAAAAAAGGGAGGCAGGGAGATGAGAGAGAGGGAGAGAGAGTGGAACAGAGAGAGTGTGTGTGAGAGAGAACAAACCTCAGCGGCGGTGGCGGCCTCGGCAAGGGGCATCGCGTGAGCGCCGGCGGCGGTTAGCGGGGGAGCAGTGCGCGTAGGATCCGCCCCCGCCATGGCCACCACCGCGCCCGCCATGGCACCGCGCCGCCCACCACCGCACCGTCGCCTCCCTCACCACTGGATCCGGTCGAGGCAGCGCCGGATCCATGGCCTCCCGCCTCGCCCCCGCCGCTCGTCGGCACCGGCGAGCTCTTAGGGGTCCGCCGCCCGTCGCCCGCCAGGGATAGAGAGAGGGGGGGAGGGGAGCAAGGTGGCGGCGCGGCCGGGAGCCGTGGAGATAAGGCCGCACCGTGGGCGTGGTGGTGGTGGGGTCGGTTAGGGTGGGGCCTGCCGCGACGTGTGGGGGGAGGGAGAGGTTGCCGCGGGGTACAGTGGGCCCCATAAACTTTGTCGTGCGTTGTTGTGATGGGCACACGGCGAATAGTTTTCTTTGCCGTGTGTTCCAACATAGCGCACGGCAAACTAAACTAAAAGGTCTCCATATTTTTTGTAAAAAAGCATTATCTAGAGAAGGCAACCTAAACTAAAAGGTCTCCATATTTTCTGTAAAAAAAAGCATTATCTAGAGGAATTTATACTACTAACAGACCACGTACCATCATTTGGAGGGGGTCCTACACGTACCCTGAAATAAATATGATTAGGGAGGGGTCACCGTCAATTGGAAATATGGACCATGATTTGGAAAATGCAAACACCAACTTTTCATTTAGATAGTTTCTCCATCCGAGGTCATTTGAAATTTTTGAATTTAAAATTTTTGAAATTCAAATGTGGTTTAATGTAGTTTTGCGTGACATAATGGTTTCAAATGAAAAAGTTGTCAACTATAAAGTTTTATAACATTTCAGGATCTACAACTTTTATTTAGAGTGTTTCTCCATCCGATGTCATTTGAAAATTTAATATATCATCTTTCTAGTAGTTTCTCTAGTAGTTTCTACTTCTACTAGAGAGACATGTAAGATTTATGAACAAATTTACTTTAATATTGTCAAATGAAGAACTGCCCGTAACAAAAATTGTTCATCTTGATGAGGTACACAACTTTGTAGTTCAAAACATTTTCATTTCAATTTGTTTAACTTCAAAATATGCTTTTAAACATCTTTTTGCCGTGTGCCGAGAAAAAAGCGTACGGCAAAGAGTGGCTTTGCCGTGTGCCGTGGGGATGGCGCACGGCAAACTCATGACTTTGCCGTGCGTCAGAAAAAAGCACACGGCAAAGTATTTGTTTGCCGTGTGCCAAGCGAAAAGCGCACGGTAAAGTGTTTGTTTACCGAGTGTTTTTTTTCGCCGGGTATTTTTTAGAAAACACTCGGTAAACTTTTTATTTACCGTGTGCCCGAGGGAATGAATACGGCAAACCTCCACGCACACGGCAAATTTCAAGTTTCCGGTAGTGTCTGTGCTCCTACAGCTCCCCACACCCGCACCTGCGCTCCCACGTATATGTACATCTAGATCTCTGGGTTGTGCCGGAGGTGGTCATGCACACTGGCCTTGCAACTCTGCATGTAGTGCGGACCGCCCGAACGGCCTTCCGCGTGAACCACCGTGCCTTTCTTGAGTGCATATGAGTTTGGCACACGCGTGTATACTCTCCTTCATGGATGCGGCTGCCACGCAGCACCCCACATCTGTGCAGGCCAATTTGTCATGGATCAGTCGCGCGCGCCGGCTTCAGTGGGACCTCTACTCGAGTCTCTAGATGAAGATGGAAGAGGGGAATGGTTCAAATAAGAAGGCAACGAAAGGGTTATCTGCCAGGATTTATTCCCACAAGCAGAAATGGCGCTGGAGGCAATAGTTTGAAATTTCAGTTTGCTTTTGAGATGTGTAAAAATGGAGCACTTGATTGTTTTGGCGCTGAGTGGTATTTGCCGCCGAATGAAATGCATGTTTTGCTGGCCTCATTCATTTGTTTAAGTCCAAAACACTGTACTACATGTTTAAATATGAAAAGTTGATGAGAGCATTGATTTGTGTAATGTAAAAAATTGATGTTGTGTGGCACAAACACTACGTGAAAACTGAAATTCGTAACGGACACAGATGGCCATTGGTAACGGGTAAAACGCCCGTTACCCTTACTCCGTTACTAATAATCGGTCAAAGGTAACGGGCAAAATGCCCATTACCAATAACCCAATATGGTAATAGGCATAGATCTATGCCCGTTACCAATGATCCAATATAGTAACAGGCATAGATCTATGCCCGTTACCAATGACTACCAATGACCAGTCATTGGTAACAGGAGCAGAATAGCCCGTTACCTGACCCAGTCATTGGTAACGGGCATAGATCTATGCCCGTTACCAATGTGAAACAGAAAAACAAAAAAATATAGAATTACAGATGATATTTTTTCTTTATTTTATATATACAGTTGTTGTTACATTGCGTACACAAATACAAACATTTCAAAAGACCAGTACAATGCCAGCTTCCCCTCAACCTTCGATCTGAAAAGGAAACAAGCCAGGAAAATTACCAAAACACTACAAGTTAGAAGAATACAACAAGTTATGAGGCAAATTCTATCAAAAGGCAAAAGTTATTTCTTATTTTTTCCTCTTGAGACAGGTACCCATTACACTCCAGTTATAATAAGGTGGAAAAGATTGAGACACCACGGTTAACAATATGGTGCCATGGAAGCAAATGTAGTTTTTAATATGCAATAATATGTCATTATCCAAAACATAGTATGTAGGTGCATGTTAACATCTCGGTTAACTTTGACATGAACTATTATGTAGTAGCAACATGACCATGGACCATTTGAGAAATGTGTCATCGAAAAGGACTAGGCAGAAATCAGAAGCATCTTACTAGAATGAAATCAGAAGCATGTTACTAGAATGAAACTGTTATCAGGTAATTTAGGACTAGGCAATCCATCTTACTGCAGCTATTTATGAAACTCATCATGCACATAAGGTGCTGCATCAGCTATATCTTATCACAAGCCAACTGATTTCTAGTTATCAACTAATAACGCACACACTGTATCCTAGAGGAAATTTTTATTGACCTTGGTGTCTATGAGCTTGGTGTCTATGGGCTAAATCTGAAACAAGGAATTCTTTCATAAGATCAAGCTGCATGCTTGAATTGCAAATTGGAAAATGTTATTCAAAACTAAAAATGGAACAGCACAATTGCAGCTACATGGAGCTAGGTCTTGCACTGTCCACTACAACGACATCATCAGAGCCACTTCGAATCAGTGTAGCCACAAGACTGAGTGCCTGCTCAGCACAGTATGGCTGCGAAAGGAGTAAATTGTAATACATCAGTACATCAGGACTTAATTAAGCAATACCATGCGAACAAAACAACCAGAGCAAAACAAGATATCAGAACTACTTCTTTCCAAGAAGCTGACCCATCTGAGCTTCCCACTTACCGCTCTTGTGCAGAGTGACACCCTGTACTTTGAGCTCCCTCTTGCAAACCCAGTGCTTTGACGTCGAGGTATGTGGACAAACTCCTCCTTGGTCCAATTCCTCATCTAACAGCACACAAACTAATCAATCAGGGACAAATCAATCACACGCACACACCATGAGAACAATAGTCAGCCACTCAAAACTTGATCAAACTAGCGTTACATATTTGTTCCAGCATACCTACTTCAAGTCATTCTCATAGTCCTTCAAATGGAAGTTGATGTCCGCATCGAGGCCTGTGAACTTGATCGCAGCACGATCATAGGCCCCGCACAATCCAATTCATCAATATCACCCAGCAACATGCATAACTGATATAGCCAAATATAAATGCATCGGTTCTGAGTTCAGACCTCGCTGCGGCATATCAAAACACAATCAAACTAAGCACAATAAAAGTTAATAAGTGCTCCAGCAGCACAGTAGCAGCTCGAGCAGTGAAGCTAGAATCCGAGCTCACCCAGGTAGCCTGCTTCCTGCAGTCCCTGCCCAATCGCACGATTCCAAACAACAGGTTAACTAGGCGAACGCGTCAATGAAAATTAAGCGGCAAGCAGCGCTCGAGAGGGCTCACCAGATGTGCACGGGAGGGAGAGATAGGGGGCGCTCACCGCGGTAGCTGCACCTGTGGAGGAGCGTGGTGATGACGATGGCGCGGCAGCCTCCCCGTCGTCCCCTCCTCCTCCACCACCACCAGCAGGGAAGAGAGCAGCGGTGGCGACGAGTCGGGGTGAAGGATCTTGCGCCCCTAGATCTGGATCTCGGTGGGTAGTAGAAGGGGTTGGGGAGGAGGGAGCGAGGCAGTGGCGGGGCCGCTTCACTCTGGCGCCGGCGGCGGGGGCCTCCCCGTCGTCCCCTCCTCCTCCACCACCACCAGCAGGGAAGAGAGCAGCGGTGGCGACGAGTCGGGGTGAAGGATCTTGCGCCCCTAGATCTGGATCTCGGTGGGTAGTAGAAGGGGTTGGGGAGGAGGGAGCGAGGCGGCGGCGGCTGCGGGATGAGGCGCGCCGGCGGCGGCGTCGGAGAGAGAGGCGTCTGGGAGAAGAGGAGAGATGGGAGGAGAATGGGAGGAGAGGATGGCAACCAGCGGGAATGGAGGGTGGGTGGAGGGGGGAAGCAGAACTAAGCGTGTTGGATAATTTTTTCGGGTCCGGGACTGGGAGCAAAGTAACGGGCTTCTTCAACGCCCGTTACCAGTTGAAATTCGTACTACAGTGTATGTAACGGACCTGGTTAATGTCCGTTACTAGTTGACATCAGTAACTGACATTATTGATGCCCGTAACCAATATATTATTATTGGTAACAGGCTTTGTTGTAAAGAGACTAGATCTGGGTCTGCCAGGCTTATCGGTAACGGTTGTTGTTTGAGCCCGTTACTGATGAGATATCTTGTAACGGACTTTGTGCACCCGTTACCAATGCTGCGTTACCTATATGAGGTTTTCACGTAGTGAAATAGAGCATTAATTGCATGCCCATTCAAATGTGTCACCTGGTAATTGTTGCTATATAGGGGTCTTAGGGTCTTTGCTAATTGCATTGGATACATTCTTGTTTCCCAGCGACGGATAATTAGGGACGGAGGGAGTACTAAGTGTCTTTGATAGTTTTTTTTCTCCCCGCCTCGAAACTTCTGAGTTCTCCTAGATTTGCACATTCACCCCTCACAACAGATGTAAAACTGTTTTAAAATGCACCAGCAATGAATATATTGATGAGAGTTAATATGGACTATATTAATATCCATTAACATTTAGCGGTTTCCAAAAGATCCACTAATATGGACAAATTTATTCCCTCCATTTGTTATGCTTAGGCAGATGCGCGCGCAGCTGCTGTTTTCGCTAGGGGTGATAATGGGAATGGAGTCCAAGCGACGACGCCGTGTACTCCCTCCGGTCTGGTAAAGGAAGTCGTCTAGGACCGTGATACGGTAACCAAAGCACAACTTTGACTTCTCTTTTCTATAAAAATATTTTTTGAAAAATTATGTATATGTATACTTTATGAAAGTAATTTTCAAGGCCAATCTATTTATATAATGTTCACATTTCCAAACTCAACGACTTAACTATTATTTATAATTTATATTTTCAATGTTTGACTCAAACTGTCGGGGACATCCCAAGGGGGTCCCCTAACCACCGGGGTAAACACCCTCAAAAACGCCAAACCAAAGAGGTTTAGGATAACAACGGCCCAAATGAAATCTGGGCAACACGGCCCGTCACTGCTCATTACGGCCCAAGTACCGCTACAACCCGGCGAACAAATTATTGCACATGGAGAATAAATCAGTCCACATTGCGAACAAATTACTGCACATA
>OAMR01000202.1:925913-966064 GCA_900205405.1 Echinochloa crus-galli | reverse complement strand
TTGGTAAGGTCTTAGTAAAAAATTTCGGTCTGATGTTGGTGTTGCTCTGTCTTGGTGGTGGGTGTGCAGCTCCCGGAGCCATTGACGGGGAATCTCTGGACGCTGGATGATTTTGAAGGCAACCCTGCGCTGCTGGTTAGTGACCTTTTCAATAGAACTTGTGCTAAATCTGTATAATGCATCTTGTAACACAAGTGACCATTGGTGTCGACATGTAACTTTGCTAAATGTGTCTAATGCATCTTGTAACTTATTGAAGAAACACCTCTGTTTGTCAACTGTATGAATAAATTTCGTTTCAAAAAAAAATTATCCGTTTCATCTGTATGAATAAATAGAATAGGCATTTTATTTGTGCTATTCAAATCCAGATATATGCTCAGTGTCTGTGCCATCGATGTCGACATGTATAATAGTCCTCTCAATTCTCAAACAATTACTGTCAGCTCTCGGCATTTGGCTACTCTATTGACGCTTGACTTTCCCCCCTTTCAGGTTATGTTCATATGCAATCACTGTCCATTTGTAAAACATCTGAAAAAGGATATTGCGAAGCTCACCTCTTTCTATGTGGAGGTAAGAACTTGGAAGAACTGGCGGAATGGTCTCTATCTCGTCTGCTCATATTTGTGATGACCTCTAGATACAATGCAGAAAGGACTTGGTGCTGTTGCCATATCATCGAACTCAATTAGGACGCATCCCCAGGTTAGGAGTTACAACCGATGAATCCCTTACTTAGTTTTATGCTATATATTTCTGTAGCTAGGAGTTTCTCTTTGACAGAACATAAGAATCCACAAAATTTATTGTAGCTTGCTTTTTAATTCCGAAGACCCGGAAGGCAACACTTACTATGATTACCCTGGTATTCTACTTCAAGTAATATTTGATGACACTCTTTCCAAGTGCTATTTGATATGTCAGTACTCAAAATTTTCGAAATTTTAACAGCACATATTACACAATGGCTTCTATTTAATAACAGGGGGAGTACTTTGCACACAGACAAATTAGCGTGTTGAATTTCAAACAATCCCTTTTCTGATTGTTTTATTTTAAAAATCTATATTGTTTCATGCCATAATTTCGTTAATAGAAGCTGGCTTACATTATCCATTTAGCTTGGGAGGTGCCTCATTTTCTGCTCTTCAGTTCTGCTTCCGTGTTATGGCCCTGCTTTGTTAGGCATAAGTCATGCAGTTTTCATATTTTCTTGATGAACAAAAATTTGACCTTTTGATTTTGCAGGATGGTCCAGAACACATGGCTGAAGAAGCAAAATTGTTCAAATATCCTTTCCCATATCTTTATGATGAGGTCTGTCCACCGCGCCTTCAATACAAGGATTATCTGTAGCAATGAAGATCTTTATTTCAATGCATAATCTCACCATTGAGGTTCATCTTTTAGACTGATATGTTTAGCTTTTGTTTGTTACTATTGAACCTTGCAGTCTCAAGAAGTAGCTAAAGCTTTTGGAGCAGTATGCACACCAGAGTTTTTCTTGTTCAAAAAGGTGATACCACTGATACCTGTGTTCAAAAATTGTGAATTACTAGTTCTGCTGGCTGTCTTATTTGCGCAATAACCAAACAATAACTGAATCTTTTTGTTGGACAACAGTATGGTCGAAGGCCTTTTGAACTTTTCTACCATGGACAGTTCGATGATTCAAGACCCAGTAACAATGTGCGAGTAACTGGAAGGTAAATTATGTGATTCTGTATATATTAGCGCACTCACAACTTTCTAGTCCCCTTTGTGCTCATGTTCTATACCAATTTTGCAGGGATCTAAGCCGTGCAATCGACTGCGCGCTCAGTGGCCAAGAATTGCCTTTTGTACAAAAGCCTAGGTATCTACGCCTGCTTTAGAATTCAATGTGCTTTCTTCACTTTCTTTTTCACTTGTTTGTTCCCTAACACTTATCTTTTATTACCTGTAGTGTTGGTTGCAGCATCAAATGGCATCCATGAAAAGCTCATAATGTTGGGGAGTGGTTAGAAATATATGGGGTTTTCACTTCTCAGAACAAAGATTTGGAACGATAGATTGAGGTGGCCCCAGCTCCATTGGTTGCATTTTGGGGTTTTGATCATGTTGATGATGATATAAGGTGCACCTGAGCTGTTTTTCAAGCGAGTATCCGTCGTCTTCTCCCTCGCCGGCAACCGCCGCCGCATGGCTCCAACGACCTCGGCTGCCTCCGCCTCTGCTTCCGCGCCGCCGCCACGGCCATGCTAACCCATCGGCGCCGCCTCCTCCGCCCTAAGCTCCGGCGGTGCCCCGCCGCCGCCATCCACCGGGGGTCCTCCACCGCCCCCGCCGGCGGCGCCCTCGCCGTCCGGCCCTCCGTCCACTGCCACGGCCATTTTAACCCGTCGGCGTTGCCTACTCTGCCCCCTCCTCCGCCGCCGTTGCCTACTCAGCCCTCGGCTCAGCGGCGCCCCGCCGCCTCCGCCGCCACCCTAATCTGTCGGTCCGCCGCCGTCTCCGCCCCGCCGCCAGCACCGTCCACCGGGCGTCCTCCACCGCCCCAGCCGGTGTCGTCCTCGCCGAGCCGAGCACCGCCCCCCAAACCCCCCTCTAAATCTGCCGGTGCAAGATCTTCCTCGACAACCCCTCCTCCCTTAACCCCGGCCCCTAACATGGTGGCGCCGATGCCGGAAAAGCTGGGTCGCGCGATGGGTGTTGCGCGCGACCGAGCGCGCTTTTGACTTAGCTATACAAAAAATGTGGCTATTTGTTTTTTCTCTGTTTACTTTAAGATTGATTAGTCGATGGTACAAAAGAAAGTTTACAGTGTTTTGAGATGTTCTATCGGTTAATCATTATCAGATGGTGCAGAAGTTGTGTCCAAAGACAAGCGGTGCAGAAGTTGGGTCCAAAGATAATCGGCGGAGATAACCTTCGTGTAGCAATATCAGGGAAATAGATATAAGTAGAAATACAAACTAAGTCAAAACAAAGAACAAGATGATGACATCAACATCACGTATGTTCTTTTCAAAGTGTCTTTGTTCTTCAGGCAACACCAACAAGAGGGTTTCTTCCAAGATTAGGCGGCTTCACTCTTTCCAAATATCTCATTAGGTGTAGACGACCCGCCAATACGATCCGATGAATGATCTTGTCAGAACTAGCCGCAGAGATCCATGACATGGAGGCGTGTGTTGCCACCGTGGAACCTGGTGAGGAAGAGTGGCCCGGGTGCCAAGTGGCATGCACGGTGATGAGAGTGGGTCAGTGATGAGGGCGCAATGGGCGGCGGACAACGTGGAGGAGGCAGAGGTCCTTGGACCGTCTCGTCGCCGTCGTAGAGAAGGGCGACTCCCATGGAGATCGTAGGTGGTAGGCGAGATCTGAATGTGTGTATACTTCCTTTCAAATTTCAAACTAGCAACAAAACAACGACATTCGCTTAAATCTACAATGTTTTATGCCCCTATACTATAGACGAGCAAGATTAAATCAAGGTCTAGAAATTATTTCGACGTCGTGTTGTTATCGTTATTGATCCTACGGCTATTGTCTTCTGTGTCGATCTCTCAGCCACTACTCTTCCACTTTTGTCCCCATACTAGACATTCGCCAAGGTAATAGACATTTTTCTTAGCGTTTCTCATCATTTGCCAAGGTATATACATTTTCTTGGCTGTTTACTACTACTGCCAAGGAAAATGATGTTTTCTTGGTAGTTGAATTTTGGCCGCCAAGTAAATTCCTAGCCGCCAAGGTAAAACCCAATTTGGTGTAGTGATTGTGCATTCGTGATTAGTGAGACGGTAAATCACCTTCCATTTGAGCTTCCTTTCGGTTTCTATCCCACACTAATTTGATCAATAAGGTGAGATGATAATTACCTTCCTTTACTCAAAAAAAAAAATGGCGATACACCTTCCAAAGCATTGCTTTATCTTCCTTCCATTGTATCGTCTTAAAATCCACCGTGACGTACCCTCTTCTATGGATGGAGAGTACAATAATCAATTGTGCAAACACATGCTATAAAACTAGTTTGGATAGAACAGATATATATTAGGCTGGCTCCAATGGTACCAACAAAATCGTTGGCTGAGGTGGAGATGAGAAACAATAAAAAAAAAATTCCCATGCGCTTTAGTTTTTACATCAGCTGTCACAACACTTGGATTAATGTGTTATGAGCTAGCGAGAGGTTAAGGCATAAATTTTGGCAGTCTCTCTTCTCCCCACTTTTGCCCAAAGTCTGCGATGTTACCAGCTGTTAGAGTGTTAGACAAGGGCACAAGGCCTTAGAACGAAAAAGTTGGTTATATTTGGTTTTTCTATGTAATTTTAGAGAACAGGCGCCTTCAATACAAGGATTATCTGTAGCAATGAAGATCTTTATTTCAATGCATAATCTCACCATTGAGGTTCATCTTTTAGACTGATATGTTTAGCTTTTGTTTGTTACTATTGAACCTTGCAGTCTCAAGAAGTAGCTAAAGCTTTTGGAGCAGTATGCACACCAGAGTTTTTCTTGTTCAAAAAGGTGATACCACTGATACCTGTGTTCAAAAATTGTGAATTACTAGTTCTGCTGGCTGTCTTATTTGCGCAATAACCAAACAATAACTGAATCTTTTTGTTGGACAACAGTATGGTCGAAGGCCTTTTGAACTTTTCTACCATGGACAGTTCGATGATTCAAGACCCAGTAACAATGTGCGAGTAACTGGAAGGTAAATTATGTGATTCTGTATATATTAGCGCACACACAACTTTCTAGTCCCCTTTGTGCTCATGTTCTATACCAATTTTGCAGGGATCTAAGCCGTGCAATCGACTGCGCGCTCAGTGGCCAAGAATTGCCTTTTGTACAAAAGCCTAGGTATCTACGCCTGCTTTAGAATTCAATGTGCTTTCTTCACTTTCTTTTTCACTTGTTTGTTCCCTAACACTTATCTTTTATTACCTGTAGTGTTGGTTGCAGCATCAAATGGCATCCATGAAAAGCTCATAATGTTGGGGAGTGGTTAGAAATATATGGGGTTTTCACTTCTCAGAACAAAGATTTGGAACGATAGATTGAGGTGGCCCCAGCTCCATTGGTTGCATTTTGGGGTTTTGATCATGTTGATGATGATATAAGGTGCACCTGAGCTGTTTTTCAAGCGAGTATCCACTGCTTTGTAGGAACATAATTATGTGGGAGAAATATGTGAATCTTTCGTTGTATAACAGAGCTCTCAGAGCGATAGTGTAGTGGCTAGCGCAGAGAAAGGCCCGTGTACAAAACACAAGCGCTTTACTACATTTATTTACTCTTTGTAGGAGGTCCTTTTTTATGTGGTGATACCGACACCCAGCAGGCAGTGACATTTAACTATCGTTTCTACAAGGGCATGTTGCCTGGCGTCAAAACAGGGGTAGAAGAATCTTGGTTACAAATGGATGTTAGTTTTCTTTGGGTTGATGTTTCATTTGGAAATTTTAAGAACATATGCAAATACAAAGGAAAAAAATGTTAATTTGCTCCGCTACGGCATGGATGTAAGTTATCTTAGGATTGATATTTCGTTTGGAAGTTTTAAGTAACAAAATCAAAATATAGAGGAAAAATGTAAAAACAAAATTGGCTTCGCCCGGGTTCGAACCGGAGACCTTCAGTGACAAAATTGGCTTCGCCCGGGTTCGAACCGGAGACCTTCAGTGTGTTAGACTGACGTGATAACCAACTACACCACGAAACCTTGTGTGCCATTATTCAAAACGTTTTTTAAATAGCATTTCCAATAAAAAGGGCCATCCGTCTCCAAAGATAACTTATCTAAGATCTTGCGCAAAAGATTTTCCTTATTCTGGCATAATCCGTTGGAACTGTTTGTTGCTCCTCTGAACTAAATGAATTCTGAATTTCAATCGTAACCTGCCCTTGCAATTTGCAGCTTGCATCACTGAAACGCAGGAGTCAGATATACTAGGGATTTAGGCCAAGGAATTCAAGCGCCAAATGGGTATCATTTGAACCTTCATATCCGGGAATCAGAAACTCTGTTTTTAGTTGAGAAGAATTATCCTCAAGGTTTTAGCCTTGAATCAGTTGTTATCAGATGCTAATTTAAGCTAACTTTTACTTAGTAGTCTCTTATTCATCTTAGATATTCCCTCCGCTTTTAAATATAATGCTTAGGGCAAGTCAATTTGTCAAATATACGTCGTTTTGTTTAATTCCTTGCCAGTTGGCACAGTAACCAACCTTGTTTATCTATCTTCTTCAAGCAGTCCGGCTACCTAGTTTAAAATCATGAGGTTCTACATCCATGAAAAAAATCAACATATCAAACAAAGACGGCATAGATCCCCAACCGGATTGCAGTGCTCAAAGGACATTGTATTATGCAAAACCATATCATGTGCCATCTCTTTTTCATCGTATATATACATACAAACAGCCTTAATGCTAAAAATCTGACGATTAAACTTTCTGCAGTATCAACCGCTTTGAATAATTCTGATGAGCAGCTTCAGCTGTATCCATACGCGCCACCTTGGCGCTTCTTCAACCTCCACACCTCACGTGGTCAGTGCGTTGGGGAGTGAGGAGTGGGTACCCAACACCTTACCGCCCACATCGGGGAAGCTCTCCTGCCCGGGCAGCGGCCCCACCCTTCCGTCCTGCTCCACCCTCACGGGATACCTCATGAGGTGGCCCCTCATGTCTGCCATCTGAGGTGAGACGTAGCACGCCCAGTTGTCATCTGCCATCTGGTTCACCCGCCGCACGCACTCATCTGACTCTGGCCGGCGGAAGCACTCCTCCACTGTGCCCAGGTGCTCCGCCCAAAGGGACATCCTGTACCCGTAAACCTGCAGATGAACAGCAATGCAGCCGGTGGCTTGTGTCAATAACTTACAAGCTACAGCTCTAGCTATTTTGAAAAGAGCTTCAAAGAGAGGAGGGCCATGCCTGTCCTTGTGGAGGGCTGCCGCTTGCGGCCCAGCTGTAGTGAGGCTGGTAGGCACCCATAGCAATCTCCGTGTCCCGTGAACCGTCCATGGATCTCTGGTTTATGTTGGCTGATCCGATGAGCACGTACTCATCATCAACAACCATCCCTTTTGAGTGCACGTAGATCATGAACCTCCTGAACTTCTGGGCCAAACGCTGGAAGAAAAGGAAGGAAGACAGTCTATCCTTATATGAAAGATCTAATACACACATTTGAGCAACTTATTCGAGGACGAAGTGTAGTTACCAGTGCGGAGTTCTCATTGGAATTGCTCGTTGGCGAAACCTCACTCAAGACTTCACGCTTGCCAAGGCAATAGAAGTTCAGGTAATCCTGTGGATGCTTTTCATGCAAACCTTCCTTTCGAAGAGCGTCCGCGACAATCTTGTACATCATGGACATTGTATGCCCCTTGAAGGGATCAAATGGAAGCAATAAAAAGTATGTCAGGATGAAAACACGATGGACCATATATTGTCAATGAAAATTGCAACCATGACGAGGAACAAACCTGCCAATAGAGGATCTCCTGCATAGCAGCAGTAGTCGGATTGCCTTCAGGCCACATTGGTATAACAATATATGCTGCAAACTTCTCCTTTGCCTTAATCTTTCTTGCAATCTTTATGGCCAATTCAATTGGTATTAGGTTCTCAGCACCTGTTTCCACAAGAGTACTCAAATCATAAGTTGGATTAACCTTACAGATCTTGACTTGTAAAAAATGCATTAGATGGTATGCACTACATATTAGTAGTTTCGATCAAACCAGTCATATCTATGATTTTTTTTTAAAATAGTCAGATAGATGACAAAAAGATCAACTGTTCCTCAATTAATACTCAGAAATGCTAAAGTAAGGTTGTTAATCGCTTGTTACAATAGATCTGGAACTAAACCATGTTTCTAGTAGTGAAAACTGTGAAGAAATGAATATTACACGATCCAAGAGCATGTCCTCATGTACAGGAAATGATGATACAAAGGGAAGGTTAAGAACAAAGCTAGAACAAAACTAAGTATTAGTGTAGCTCACAGTCAACTTGTTACCTGCACTTCTGTGTGCAGACCAGAAGTATGAAGATCCAATAAAGTACTGGTTTTCAATATAGACAAAGTGTTGTGCAGATCTGATGGCTTTAACATATGCATTGTGTATGCTCTTGTCTATCTGCAGATTCTTTGCACAGACAAGATTCTGCACAACAAAGGGGTAAAATAGTATCTCACTGAAAGGACCAATCTTTAGATAGAAAGCTTGCATTTTAGTGTTAAAGTTAATTATACCCAGTCTCCATTTAAAAAAAAAATCCTTTCTGCAGTATCAACCGCTTTGAATAATTCTGATGAGCAGCTTCAGCTGTATCCATACGCGCCACCTTGGCGCTTCTTCAACCTCCACACCTCACGTGGTCAGTGCGTTGGGGAGTGAGGAGTGGGTACCCAACACCTTACCGCCCACATCGGGGAAGCTCTCCTGCCCGGGCAGCGGCCCCACCCTTCCGTCCTGCTCCACCCTCACGGGATACCTCATGAGGTGGCCCCTCATGTCTGCCATCTGAGGTGAGACGTAGCACGCCCAGTTGTCATCTGCCATCTGGTTCACCCGCCGCACGCACTCATCTGACTCTGGCCGGCGGAAGCACTCCTCCACTGTGCCCAGGTGCTCCGCCCAAAGGGACATCCTGTACCCGTAAACCTGCAGATGAACAGCAATGCAGCCGGTGGCTTGTGTCAATGACTTACAAGCTGCAGCTCTAGCTATTTTGGAAAGAGTTTCAAAGAGAGGAGGGCCGTGCCTGTCCTTGTGGAGGGCTGCCGCTTGCGGCCCAGCTGTAGTGAGGCTGGTAGGCACCCATAGCAATCTCCGTGTCCCGTGAACCGTCCATGGATCTCTGGTTTATGTTGGCCGATCCGATGAGCACGTACTCATCATCAACAACCATCCCTTTTGAGTGCACGTAGATCATGAACCTCCTGAACTTCTGGGCCAAACGCTGGAAGAAAAGGAAGACAGTCTATTCTATTTAAATGTCTATATGTGTTAATCGTATATATACATACAAACAGCCTTAATGCTAAAAATCTGACGATTAAACTTTCTGCAGTAGCAACCGCTTTAAATAATTCTGATGAGCAGCTTCAGCTCTATCCATATGCGCCACCTTGGCGCTTCTTCAACCTCCATCCACCTCACGTCGTCAGAGCGTTGGGGAGCGAGGAGTGGGTGCCCAGCACCTTGCCACCGACATCCGGGAAGCTCTCCTGCCCAGGCAGCGGCCCCACCCTCCCGTCCTGCTCAACCCTCACGGGATACCTCATGAGGTGGCCCCTCATGTCTGCCATTTGAGGCGAGACATAGCACGCCCAGTTGTCATCTGCCATCTGGTTCACCCGCCGCACGCACTCCTCTGACTCCGGCCGGCGGAAGCACTCCTCCACAGTACCCAGGTGCTCCGCCCAAAGGGACATCCTGTACCCGTAAACCTGTAGATGAACAGCAATGCAGCCGGTGGCTTGTGTCAATGACTTACAAGCTGCAGCTCTAGCTATTTTGGAAAGAGTTTCAAAGAGAGGAGGGCCGTGCCTGTCCTTGTGGAGGGCTGCCGCTTGCGGCCCAGCTGTAGTGAGGCTGGTAGGCACCCATAGCAATCTCCGTGTCCCGTGAACCGTCCATGGATCTCTGGTTTATGTTGGCTGATCCGATGAGCACGTACTCATCATCAACAACCATCCCTTTTGAGTGCACGTAGATCATGAACCTCCTGAACTTCTGGGCCAAACGCTGGAAGAAAAGGAAGGAAGACAGTCTATCCTTATATGAAAGATCTAATACACACATTTGAGCAACTTATTCGAGGACGAAGTGTAGTTACCAGTGCGGAGTTCTCATTGGAATTGCTCGTTGGCGAAACCTCACTCAAGACTTCACGCTTGCCAAGGCAATAGAAGTTCAGGTAATCCTGTGGATGCTTTTCATGCAAACCTTCCTTTCGAAGAGCGTCCGCGACAATCTTGTACATCATGGACATTGTATGCCCCTTGAAGGGATCAAATGGAAGCAATAAAAAGTATGTCAGGATGAAAACACGATGGACCATATATTGTCAATGAAAATTGCAACCATGACGAGGAACAAACCTGCCAATAGAGGATCTCCTGCATAGCAGCAGTAGTCGGATTGCCTTCAGGCCACATTGGTATAACAATATATGCTGCAAACTTCTCCTTTGCCTTAATCTTTCTTGCAATCTTTATGGCCAATTCAATTGGTATTAGGTTCTCAGCACCTGCTTCCACAAGAGTACTCAAATCATAATTTGGATTAACCCTATAGATCTTGACTTAGTAAAAAATGCATCAGATGGTATGCACTACATATTAGTAGTTTCAATCAAACCAGTCATATCTATGATTTTCTTAAAAATCTCGGACAGATGGCAAAAAGATCAACTCTTCCTCAATCAATGCTCAAAAATGCTAAAGTAAGGTCGTTAATGACTTGTTACAATAGATCTGGAACTAAACCATGTTTCTAGTAGTGAAAACTGTGAAGAAATGAATATTACACGATCCAAGAGCATGTCCTCATGTACAGGAAATGATGATACAAAGGGAAGGTTAAGAACAAAGCTAGAACAAAACTAAGTATTAGTGTAGCTCACAGTCAACTTGTTACCTGCACTTCTGTGTGCAGACCAGAAGTATGAAGATCCAATAAAGTACTGGTTTTCAATATAGACAAAGTGTTGTGCAGATCTGATGGCTTTAACATATGCATTGTGTATGCTCTTGTCTATCTGCAGATTCTTTGCACAGACAAGATTCTGCACAACAAAGGGGTAAAATAGTATCTCACTGAAAGGACCAATCTTTAGATAGAAAGCTTGCATTTTAGTGTTAAAGTTAATTATACCCAGTCTCCATTTAAAAAAAAAATCATACTCCACTGCTATTTCAACACGATGAAAGGGATCATACCTGGGATTCAGCCTCTTGAACAAGTTTTGGGAAACCTTTTACAGATCCCGAATCAATTGACCGGAAAACCTAGCCAAATAAGAGAAGGTAAACAAACTATCTAAAACCCAGTGTAATAATCTCATAGAGGTGGTACATCTTTGATGTCAATATGAATAACTCATCATACCTGTACATGCCAGTTTTCAGGATCATTTTCATCGCAAACATGTGCATTTAGTTCATCTGCAGAGGGCGAAACAATCCATGACATCCGATCTATTTTTACCAATGTATCATGATGCCAACTTACAGCTCTTCTGACACTGACTTTCCATTTTGCAGATTTTCTCCATCTCTGTTCAAAGTTTGTAAGCACATCATATGCAGCAGGACCCTCAATTTTGCAATGTAAATCATGCCATGGCTGTCTGGGTCCATACTTATTAACCTGTAATTGTTGGAAGAAAGATGTTCAAATTTTTAGCAGGTTAAAATGTTGCTGACTTTGTCAATTCTAGTGTACAAAATTCTGTAAAAGAGTCAGCAATATATTTGGCGAGGGAAAAATAGATGGCAGTGAACTTACAGGGAACGTGGGGTTGTGGAAATCTTCCTTGAAAACAGTATCTAAATCCTTGAAAAGCCTGTGTTCAGGTGTATCATATCTGCCATCACACAAGTCTAGACCACCAATAAAAGCAGTTATTTTTCGATTGTTTCCTGTGGCTTGGGTGTCTACAATGACACATTTCTGATGGTGTGTAAACAAAGTTCCTACAACCTGGAGAAGAAAACATTTTTTTTTAAAATACACTAGAATGTGGTTTTTCCAGACTCAGAAGTAAGAGTACAAGTGTTGTCACAAAATAAGTAAGACCAATGAACTACGACTTGTAACTTCCCAAACCAACAGCTTTCATTATGAATCCTCCGTAGTTAAACTCATTATAAAGATTAATCAACAATGCAGCATGATCATGTACCTAGTCAACGTATCATCATATTTTTCCTAACCAAGGTTTTCTCAAATAGAATGCTATGATATAGACAATGCAAATTTGACTTTTATTTTTCCAACGGCATATATATCAATTATCAAATTGCCAAATTTATCTCTAACTTGCTATGTTTATCCAAAACAAATGCATATATCCATCGAATAAAATGCAAGTGGGCACCCTCTGTACAAGTTCAAAATTCAAACGGCTCTTTTATTTGTGGAAAATGTAAGTTTATGTTTGGGAGGATAATGTATGCGATGTTTAGAGTGAACGTATATGAGAGAACAAAGGACTAACAGAGAAAATAAGAACAAGTGCTTGATATGCTGAAACTAGCAGTGTAGCAATTCAGTAGGTGTTTGTGACCACAAGAGAGAAACAATATCCAAACCTGCTGCTTGAAAATGCTAAGTTTGTTGCTAGCATAGCGAGGAGACAACACACAGTGGACACCTGAATGCCTGAAATATTTACGAGCTTCCTCGTCATGTGTATGCATGAGCCCATCCTGCATTCCACCTACATTATTTCTATCAGACTATTCTTCTCTGAAGAAAGCAGCAAGCACGCAGCAAGAGTATCAACTGAAACTAGAAGTTTGGGTTCTTTAGGCACTATCATGTTCACAATTTTTTTCTCAAAAACGAAGCATGACTGCATATCATTACATTAAATAGGGAAAAATATAAACAAGTACAGAATAAACTGGAAGAACAAAACAAAAGAGTAAAAAGAAAAAAAAGACACACAATATTATGCGGGTTCAGATAGTTTTACAATTGAACCTACCAGTTCCGTTCTTCAGAGACACCAGGGACATTGGCCATAAGGGAAGAGAATTACATATCGTCAAAATATCTCTATCTTTTCAGTTATTATATTAATCCTTTCATCATTATCATGTGGTAATTAGACAAGAGTAGCACCTAGTCCCCGTTTGCTATCTGTCTACCTCTTGACAATCATTTGCGTGATAACAGTGTGGTAATTCTGTTATTCTTGAATGATGAGGTTCTAGTGGAGGAAAGAATCATACCGTTTTTAAGAGAAATTTGTCATGTGATGTTTTGTCATCCCAAAGTAACACTATAACACGGACTCCTTCTTGAACTTTGCGCTTCAAAAGTTCCCCAATCGTTAGTGGGTTTCCATTAGGAACAGGTTTTGTTGATTCCCTCACAAGTCTCACAGGGTGATACAAGGACCAGCCAACTATGTAGATAAGATGATGAGCCTCAATGATTGCATGGCAAATATCTTCCCAGCATCTGTTTTGTTCATACGTCCTCCCACCATCAATCTCAATTTGAGGTCGGAAATTGTCAGGAACATGAGCATCTTGGTAAAGTGTGACCATACCACCCTTCCTTATAGGGAAATAAGCATTTGGGACACCAACACTCTGACGGCCATCAGCACCAACTCCATCCTTGTATAATGGGTTCATGTCGATTGGCTTATACTGGATAGACAAATGCAGTTCAGGAGATGGCTTCATAGGATTACTGTACTGGCCAGCAATTGGAAACCAGCCAGTGATCATATCACCTGGTGTGATATGCTCAACTGGTATTGAAGCCACACCGATAAGCTCTGCCCCGAAAACATCATTGTCCTTTACATGAAACTCAACTCTGCTAACTGAATGAGCAACTTGAACATAGAAGTGCTCCTCCCATTTAGGGTTCTCTGAGTTGGCAATGACTCGAGTTTGTGCCACTGTTGCTCCTGAGAGGCAAACAGAAACATAAGGATCACTAGTAATGATCTTCCTCATGTCCGGGTGTGCATCAGAAGACTTGCCACAGTCAGTGCTGCAAGCTCCATACCCGGTAAAACATTTTCGCATCCTCTCAGTCATGAGATCCATATTGGGGAGACATTTTGCTTCAATTATCTGTATGTCCAAGTCTCCATGCAAGAGCATACTAACCCCAGATTCAGCAGAGTGCTTCCCCATTGTATTGCGGTATGAGAAAAATCCACCAGACAATAAGATGAACCAGAGGCTAAACTGTCATTATCCTGGAGAACACATCCTTTGCAACCCAAATCACATTGGAAGGTGCTGAGACCTTTATAGGGTAACCAAATACAGAACGAACCTGCAGAGTAAACTTAATTTTCAGAAGATGCATTCATAAACATGACGAAAAATGAAGATAGGTGGCATTCTGCAATGTTGACCCAAGGGAACCTGAGGCCTGATAACTGAATCTTTTTTATGCGACGGAATTCAGTTTCAGTTGTTTGATTCCAATGCATATCCTGGAAGGAGTTTACAAAGGTCTAAAATAGCATAAGATCCTAATAGTTACTGACTGATTGGGAAACTGCACTTGTATCAAAGTCGAAAGAAGACGATTCCCCAAATTTCATCTGATTGTATTGGTCCTCTATCCTGCAGTTGTGCTCTGCTTGTCTGTAAGCCTCTCAAATTCATAATTCCACATGCTTGTCTAATACATAACTCCCTATTCCCATTTAATAGACTCAAACTAGCTAGACTCGCGATCAATTTGCGTAATCACAAATCCATTCCTAGAAAGAATCTGGTTCCAAATTCATATAAGAAGCAAAGAGGCTAAATCAATATATGCGCAGTCAAAAAAAGGTGGCCCTAGGATGCAATGCAATGCGGAATTATCACCGAGCTGCTAATGCAATTTAGCAGTATAGTTGATATTAGCATACCTTAACATGCAAATACAGTAGTAAATAAAAAAGAATTAAAGCTAGGAGAGGCGAAACAATACCCAATGCGACGCCGGGGACGGGTGAGAGAGAGAGAGAGCCCGCGCGCGAGGAGAGAAAGGGAAGGGAAGAGGAAAGGGATGGCGCGAACCGATTAATGCCTCGGTTAGCCATCCCCGTGCCGCGCGGAGTTCGCGGGGCAACGAGCGGCGCAGGCGGCAGGGAGCGCGTGGAGTCGCGCGGACCGGGCGCGCGTGGTAGGCGACGGACGAGCGGTGGACGGGGCGCGCGCAGTTCGGGCCCCGAGCAGGCCGGGGAGAGGAGGGGGGCGGCGCCCCCGTCGCCGGCGGCGGCGGGTGGCGCGTGCCGCGGAGAGAGACTGTAGGAGTTGTCCGTGGGCATCTGGTCTGACATGCGGGTCTTGACAACCAGGGGCCCACATGTCGATGAGTCACCCGGTAGTCCGGTACCACTCCAGCCTTGAGTCAATTCTGTGCAAATGGATTATTCAAAAATTTTGTACAAATGGCACCTTTTCAAACTTTTAGTGAATGCACATCCTTATTCTCAAGGAATGTAAACGAGTAATGTGCTTAGATGTAAGTGATTAAAGCGTTGTACTATTAAACACTGATACGGTATATACAAGTTAGTTTTTACAATGCAAATGCATGCTTAATAATACTGAATCACTGTATGTTAGACACATCAATCACGGTGAAAACTTAAACTTCTTATTCATAATTTTTAAACACCAGGAGCAACTAGAAATGGAAAAAAAAAGAACTCGTTCCTTAGGTAAGCAATCTACTCTGAGCATCTTTTTGTTGTCCATGTCATGCATATCATTACATTAAATAGGGAAAAATATAAACAAGTACAGAATAAACTGGAAGAACAAAACAAAAGAGTAAAAAGAAAAAAAAGACACACAATATTATGCGGGTTCAGATAGTTTTACAATTGAACCTACCAGTTCCGTTCTTCAGAGACACCAGGGACATTGGCCATAAGGGAAGAGAATTACATATCGTCAAAATATCTCTATCTTTTCAGCTATTATATTAATCCTTTCATCATTATCATGTGGTAATTAGACAAGAGTAGCACCTAGTCCCCGTTTGCTATCTGTCTACCTCTTGACAATCATTTGCGTGATAACAGTGTGGTAATTCTGTTATTCTTGAATGATGAGGTTCTAGTGGAGGAAAGAATCATACCGTTTTTAAGAGAAATTTGTCATGTGATGTTTTGTCATCCCAAAGTAACACTATAACACGGACTCCTTCTTGAACTTTGCGCTTCAAAAGTTCCCCAATCGTTAGTGGGTTTCCATTAGGAACAGGTTTTGTTGATTCCCTCACAAGTCTCACAGGGTGATACAAGGACCAGCCAACTATGTAGATAAGATGATGAGCCTCAATGATTGCATGGCAAATATCTTCCCAGCATCTGTTTTGTTCATACGTCCTCCCACCATCAATCTCAATTTGAGGTCGGAAATTGTCAGGAACATGAGCATCTTGGTAAAGTGTGACCATACCACCCTTCCTTATAGGGAAATAAGCATTTGGGACACCAACACTCTGACGGCCATCAGCACCAACTCCATCCTTGTATAATGGGTTCATGTCGATTGGCTTATACTGGATAGACAAATGCAGTTCAGGAGATGGCTTCATAGGATTACTGTACTGGCCAGCAATTGGAAACCAGCCAGTGATCATATCACCTGGTGTGATATGCTCAACTGGTATTGAAGCCACACCGATAAGCTCTGCCCCGAAAACATCATTGTCCTTTACATGAAACTCAACTCTGCTAACTGAATGAGCAACTTGAACATAGAAGTGCTCCTCCCATTTAGGGTTCTCCGAGTTGGCAATGACTCGAGTTTGTGCCACTGTTGCTCCTGAGAGGCAAACAGAAACATACGGATCACTAGTAATGATCTTCCTCATGTCTGGGTGTGCATCAGAAGACTTGCCACAGTCAGTGCTGCAAGCTCCATACCCGGTAAAACATTTTCGCATCCTCTCTGTCATGAGATCCATATTGGGGAGACATTTTGCTTCAATTATCTGTATGTCCAAGTCTCCATGCAAGAGCATACTAACCCCAGATTCAGCAGAGTGCTTCCCCATTGTATTGCGGTATGAGAAAAATCCACCAGACAATAAGATGAACCAGAGGCTAAACTGTCATTATCCTGGAGAACACATCCTTTGCAACCCAAATCACATTGGAAGGTGCTGAGACCTTTATAGGGTAACCAAATACAGAACGAACCTGCAGAGTAAACTTAATTTTCAGAAGATGCATTCATAAACATGACGAAAAACGAAGATAGGTGGCATTCCGCAATGTTGACCCAAGGGAACCCGAGGCCTGGTAACTGAATCTTTTTATGAGATGGCATTCAGTTTCAGTTGTTTGATTTCAATGCATATCTTCGTTACTAACTGATTGGGAACATGCACTTGTATCAATGTCGAAAGAAGATGATTCCCCAAATTTCGTCTGATTGTATTGGTCCTCTATCCTGCAGTTTGTGCTCTATTTGTTTGTAAGCCTCTCAAATCCATAATTCCACATGCTTGTCTAATAATACATAACTCCCTATTCCCATTTAATAGACTCAAACTAGCTAGACTTGCAATCCAATTGTGTAATCACAAATCCATTCCTAGCAAGAATCTGGTTCCAAATTCATAAGAAGCAAAGAGGCTAAATCAATATATGCGCAAGCGCAATAAAAAAGGTGGCCTTAGGATGCAATGCAATGCGGAATTATCACCGAGCTGCTAATGCAATTTAGCAGTATAGTTGATATTAGCATACCTTAACATGCAAATACAGTAGTAAATAAAAAAGAATTAAAGCTAGGAGAGGCGAAACAATACCCAATGCGACGCCGGGGACGGGTGAGAGAGAGAGAGAGCCCGCGCGCGAGGAGAGAAAGGGAAGGGAAGAGGAAAGGGATGGCGCGAACCGATTAATGCCTCGGTTAGCCATCCCCGTGCCGCGCGGAGTTCGCGGGGCAACGAGCGGCGCAGGCGGCAGGGAGCGCGTGGAGTCGCGCGGACCGGGCGCGCGTGGTAGGCGACGGACGAGCGGTGGACGGGGCGCGCGCAGTTCGGGCCCCGAGCAGGCCGGGGAGAGGAGGGGGGCGGCGCCCCCGTCGCCGGCGGCGGCGGGTGGCGCGTGCCGCGGAGAGAGACTGTAGGAGTTGTCCGTGGGCATCTGGTCTGACATGCGGGTCTTGACAACCAGGGGCCCACATGTCGATGAGTCACCCGGTAGTCCGGTACCACTCCAGCCTTGAGTCAATTCTGTGCAAATGGATTATTCAAAAATTTTGTACAAATGGCACCTTTTCAAACTTTTAGTGAATGCACATCCTTATTCTCAAGGAATGTAAACGAGTAATGTGCTTAGATGTAAGTGATTAAAGCGTTGTACTATTAAACACTGATACGGTATATACAAGTTAGTTTTTACAATGCAAATGCATGCTTAATAATACTGAATCACTGTATGTTAGACACATCAATCACGGTGAAAACTTAAACTTCTTATTCATAATTTTTAAACACCAGGAGCAACTAGAAATGGAAAAAAAAAGAACTCGTTCCTTAGGTAAGCAATCTACTCTGAGCATCTTTTTGTTGTCCATGTCATCGTTCACTAGAAATAATTAATAGGCCCATGATCAAATCCAAGACACAAAAAGGTCTATGTAGTCATGTAGGGTAGGTTGTGAAGGTGTCCCATTGTTTGATCCTCTCCTTGAGTCTATCCCTTTGGCTTTAATGCTACTCGAGTGCTCTAACCACTAGGCAATAGACCCTTTCACGAGTCTATCCCTATTGTTCGATAAAAGTAAGTTAACCATGCACTAATGCTCCTTAGAAATGGCTTTCTGCACTAAAACCAAAAACTATTTTCATGTATCAAACTTTATAAATCCTACATGAATTATCCAAAAATGGAGGTAATTAAATATAGAGATTAATCAACAGAATGACCTACTAAACTACAAAAGTTATGACGGTTAGTTCTTTGGACATAGTTCCTCTAAAAACCTTCTTGCAGAAGTGTATGAGCTATGCTGAAAAAAATATATTAAAAATTTAGACATAATCAATCGAGTAGGATGTTCATTTCCAATATAAGCCATGCATATGAGTCAATTTGGTGTAACCCATTTCGGATAAATAAAAATAATCTAAAACTCTGAGTTTGGAGCTTTTGTCCGGTACCGGTTGGTCGTCTCATCTTAAGAATGGGCATATATGGTGTGTGTGATGTCCGTTTGTATGACTATTTGAGCTTTTTTCTCTTATCTTAATGCAATGATACCTAATTTAAAAACATTGATAGATGCACATATAACCAATAGTCCATTTATATCAACGAAGGTCCCTAGCCTCCTATGTGAATGAAATAAAAAGGAGAGAAAGAGAAAGCCATAAAACATAATCTCAGGCCAAATCCAAGAGGAACATATACACGGATGGTAGCCATAACAAAAAGTTACTGTCCAAATAGGAACCAATGGATTGAAAGCCATAGAATCTCTTATCGCAAGCATACATTAACTTTTCTAGATCTCTACCATCATTCAGTTTTACTTAGTTCAAGGAGAGAACCAACAAAGAGGCTAGGGGGGCTCTAGCCCCCTTACTGGTGCACAACCCACGGACCCTCCTAAGCCTCCCCGTAATTTATTGCCAAGGAAGAAGGAGAGGAAAAAGAAAATAGAGAGGGGAAATAAAGAGGAAGAAAAAGAGGTGGATTAGCACCCCCTCTATTTGTTACGCTAGCTCTACCACTGTTGCAGTTGGACCACTACTGTTCTAGATCAAGCTGGCGCCTTTTTTGTTGAAATAATTGGCGCTTATTCAAGTCACTCTAACCTTATGTGGAAGCAACATCTCACCTCCTCTCTCCTCCATCTTGCATCCCAAGTATCCAACCCTCTATGGCTTTTGGAGGCCATCAGCCAGGCTGGTGCATTGGGCCTGACCTCATGCAAGATCTTAGGCACACACTCTGAGAAGAGAAAAATAGCCACAAGTTAACAAAAGAAAACATGTAAATGTAAAGATGTTAGAGACCACCCCCGTTTCAAAATGTACACCGTTTGACTTTTTTGACTCTAAATTTGACTGCTCATCTTATTCAAAATTTTGTGCAAATTATATATTTTTTGTAATAGTTTGTTTATTAATAAATAATCTTTAAAAATGATTTAAATTTAACTATATTTTCATAAATTTTTTGAATAAGACGAGCGGTTAAATTTACGGTAAAAAAAGTCAAACGATCTACATTTTGGAACAAAGGTATCTGTTTTCAATGTATCCAAGATGATGCTATGTTTGTTAAAAGACAATACTTTTTTTTGTTGGACTTACAAAGAACAGAACAAGATTGGGTTCAAATTCAATCTTTAGATTTTCAAATAGAGAGAATTACCCCTCTACGATTCACGGGAAGAAGCGTGCCCGGCCAAGACGTCACATATGACAGGTGGGTCCCATAATTCGGTCGGAGTATCTCTTCCCCGGGCGACTGGCAACCAGCTCAGCCGCACTTCGCTTCTCCCGAATAAAGGGTTATTTGGATTGGTACCATTACAATTTTTCAAAGTTGGAAATATACCACTACAATTCACCTATTTGGAAGCATACCATTACAATTCGTTGGTTCCCACAAAAATACCAAAGAATATGTATCAAGCTACCTTAGGCCCACATGCAGGTGTATACAAATACGTATACTTTGCGGTAGCTTTTCTACCCTGTCATTGACATATGGGGCCCACTCATCACCTTCTTCCTCCTCTGGCCGACCCTGCTCTCCTCCTCTCTCCCGCAGCTCGGTCCGCCCGGCCAGCGGCGGTTGTGGAACCCGCGTCGCGCCGGAGCTCGTCGTCGGCGGAGCTCGCTTGGAGTCTGCACATCGTCGCCACCGGCTGTGATGAGGAGGGCCACCAATGCCCTGATCCAAACTGCGCTCGCCGCCGTGTCTGGCTCCAGTACGACGAGGAGGGCCACATACGCCCTGCACCCAGATTAGGCTGTGCTCGCTCCGCGCTTCATGGAGACCTCGTCGCCTGTACCAGAGCTTGAGCTGCTGCACTGAGCGTCCTTGTGCACCGGCGGGGCAGGGCCACGCGCGCGCCGGCCAGCGCCTCCAACTTACGCTCGAGCTCCTCTACCGGCAAATTGGCGCCGTCTTCCTCGGTCTCCTCTCTCCTCGCGCGTTCCTCAGTCTCGATCTCTCGCCGCGCCGGATCTGGAGGAGGAGGAAGCGGCGGCTTGGTAGGAGGAGGTCAGGGAGCAGGCGGGCGAGGGGATGCTGCCTCACGGGCGCGCGTGGGAGGAGCCTCCTGTCCGGCGGGGCTCCCATGGCGGGCGACAGACAGGAGCAGAGAGGGAAGGGGTGGGGGAGGTAGCAGATAGAGAGGGGTTGAAGAAGAATATGACGTGTGGGGTCCACATGGCAGTGACTGGAGAGAGAATGAAGTAGATGTATGCGTAATTGTATACGGTCTGACAGTGGGTCATAATGCTTGGAAGACGTAGAAAATAGTAAGGATCAAGTAGATGAGGAATTGTAATGGTATACTTCTAAATAGGTGAATTGTAGTGGTATATTTTTAATTTTGAGAAATTGTAATGGTAGCAATCCAAATAACCCCTCCTAAGAGCAACTCCAACAGCCTCTGTAAATCATCTTGACTCGGTATAAAAAAGAAAACTACCCCAAAATACCGATCCAACAGCCTCGCTTTCTTGGTCCGCTCGGCATCTCACTCGGCATACGTACCCCGCCGCTCGGAATCTTTCCCGAGCCGCAGCGACTCGCCATCGCCCATCGCGCCCGCCTTCCCGCAGTCCCGCCCGGTGGGGAGGCCCACTACGCGCCGCCGTGGTAGAACACGACGAGCAGATGAGCAGTGAGGAGGGATCCAGCGCCGCCGACCGAGGGGTGAGCCCAGCGAGCACCTGGGCGCCAGTACCTCCCCTCCAACGACAACGGCATCGGCGCCGACGACAAGGAGGTCCGCTGGTGCGGCCGCGCGCGCAGCCATGACTGGACGGCTGGACCCGACGCGCCGTCGTTGTCGTTGCCGTTGCCGATGGCCACCGCGCCGCCGTTGCCGTTGCTGAGGGCCGCCGCGCCGTCGTTGTCGCTGCCAATGGCCACCGCCAGGGCACCCGAGGACCTCAAGGCGCGGTGGGTCGGTGGCTCGGTGAGGAGCGGCGTGGCGCCGGATGCGGCTAGGGCGCTGGCGCGGACGACGGCGGGGCCGGGGCGTCGACGACGGCCGGGTGGGCGAGCCCCTCCTCCCTCCGCGTGCGGCCGGTGCGGCAGGCGGCTGGCGAGCGGCCAGAGCGGGGCTCGTGGCGGCCATGGCTGGTGGCATGGACGGCGGGCGCGGCCTCGGCGGGGCGCAGCAGCCGGCGGCGGCGCGTCTGGATCCCGGCGGTGGAGGGGCGCAGCAGCCGGCAGCGGTGCATCTCCTAGAGTGGGCAGCGCGGGGACGGCGTGGGGAGCGGGCTGCGGGCGGATTGGAGATGTACGTGAGTTTTTTTTTTGGAAATTAGATGTACGGGAGTTGGGGGAGAGGAACGGGAGATGGGGGAGAAGTGCAGATAAGCATGACACGTGGGGCCCACACTTAGAGAGCTCAATTTTACAGAGTCTGTTGGTTCCCCGTCATTTAAGAGGCTCTCTATTTTTTAGAGAGTTGAAAAACCTTCAAATTTAGCTAAGTGAATGGTTAGGCCGTTGGAGTTGCTCTGAAAAGGAAGAACCTCCATTCCCACCAACAAACCAAAACCCTCTCGCCCCGCCGGCAACCTCCCCCCGATGTCGCGCTACCTCCGCCGCGCCGCCCTGTCCTACGCGGCGATGCGGGGCGTCTCCGGCGGCACCCCTTCCTCCGCTGCCTACCGCGCCGCGCCGGGCCACCTCGGCCTCGCCCGCGCCCACCCGTCCCTGCTGAAGAGCGCCGGCGGCGACCTCGCCTCGCTGCTCACCCCGGAGGCCTTCGTCCTCGACGCCGCGCACGCGCTCTCTGCCGCGCTGCTCCGCTCCCGCCCCGTCCCCGGCGAGAGGCTCCGCCTGCTCCGCACCCACGACGGCGGCCACGGCCTCGCCGCGGCGCTCGTCGCGGAGGTCCTGGCCGAGGACGGGCCCGAGGAGGCGCGGCGGTTCCGGCTCGGGCTGGCGCTCCTCGACGCCGAGGACGGCCGCTTCGACGACGCGCTCGCGCGCCTCGCCGCCGAGCGCCCCTCCGACCCGGCGCCGCGCCTCGCCGCCGCGGGGTTCTGCTACCTGGCCGGCCTGCAGGAGGAAGGCAACCGGTGGGTCTCCGAGCTCCCCGCAGCCGCCCGCCTGGAGAACAAGAAGTACCTGTGGATGGCCGTCCTGGCGGCTGCGCTGGGCGGCGCGCCGCGCGCCGTCAACGGCTTCGAGGGCATGGTGGGGTGGGCTGTGTTCGAGATCGCGGACAGGGCGATGTGGGCAAGGGTCATCGACGGGGACATGACCTTCCTCCAGATGAGGATCCTCAGCACCTTGCTGTGGCGCACCGTGCTCGCCGACAAGTACAAGGACTACCACAATGCCATGGTCGCTGGGGCTCCAGCTCCATCAAAGGAGTCATCTTGGTCTCGGTCACGCCCTACTGTGGTGAGTTCTTACTAGCTTCCTTGCTACAATTATGAGTTCTATCATAGAGGTTAACTCTTTAGACAGTGTAGTCTGGTCTTGATTGCAATTTAGTACTGTGGTTACAACTCGCCAAATCACAGGAGTTGAAAAGAAACATTTTCTTTTACACACTGCATGTTCACCGATGCAAACAATGAAAAGATGCATCCTTTTCAGTTTGTATATGACCTACCTATTGATTGTGTGTTCAACAGATTGAAATATTGGGTGTTTGTTTTTTTGCATCCCTCATCAAGGCAGAGGAAAAGTAGTGTGAGGATTTAGGATGTGATTTAACCTTTTGCTTTGATATATCAGGGTTCAATAAGAAGATTGAATGCTCTGTAGATATGCTAGTACTTCCTTGGCACACCATGCTCTGAGATGTATCTTCTATACAAAATCAAAGTCATTTGAGTTCATTTTTACCAGTTCTGTGCTTGGTTCCAGATGTTGTTGCAGGTGGTCTACTTGTTACAAAAAACATATGGTTTCTTGTTAATTTAGCCTTTTAAGGTATTTTTTTATTGTTGGTATGATATATCGGTTAGCGAAACAGAGAATGCGAATTATTTTGGTCCTTTTCAACTATTAGACAACTGTTCGACATGGTAAAGCAAGCAAGTTTGATTATACTGAAATAATGATGGAAGAATCCATTAAACCAATTCGAGTTGGAGATTAGTTGTTTTTTTGTTCGCGGAACTGGGATCTTGTTCTTACAACACTAGGAATACGAATGTCTTTTACACTACCATTTTCTGAACAGACAAAACTCTGCTTCTGAATGCTTACTGTGAGCAGGAAGAGCTGGCCATGTTACATTCATCTTGGTCCTGATAATGATTGGACATTTTCTTTGCAATACTATGTGCGCCAGCATTTTGCAATACTCTGACACAATGTCTACTTGTTCTAGCACGTTAAAATTCATCAAAGCTGCTGTAGTGTTCAGCTTTTTTGGCAGCAGTTTTACTCCTGTCTTCATGATCTTGTGCATGTACATGGATGGTTGAGATCTAAATTTGATAGAAGTGGGTCTGGTATTCATGAGCCTACCCAACCATGGACGGATAGATGATTAGATTATAGAACAGGAGCAATATGTTGTTTCTGTAAAATACACGCTCTGCTTGAAGCCTGCTGGCCTTTTACCACATTATCAGCTTTACATCGACTTGCACTAGCATATGAGTTTTGTTGGCTTAAACCTTGGCCTTTTAGGAGAAATTTAGTATGAATAGCCCTTGCATGGTCACCTCAAGCAGGGATAGTGTTTCTGGACACTAAATTATGCTAGCATATAATCCTTGTTGGCTCAAAATCTAGCACTTGCCGTCACTGAGTGATATTTGGACCATTTGTGTTGTACACTGCTGCAGTATATAGAGTTCAATGGATCTTGATGGAGAATCATTGGCTAATTGTACTGTTGTACCAAGCGTAATACTAGTTAGAAACAGGGGTGCCTCCAAACCATTCAATTACATGCAGATTGTTCCAAAGATCAGGTTTGAATAGTTGAATAAGATAAATGAAACATTTCTACAATTGGACAGACTGAGAGTGCAGCCAGTCTCTAAATAAAACTTTTCGAAACGTTGAACCAAACTTACAAAATACATCCACCATTATGCTCATTTGCCAGGTTCAGTCGAAGTATCCATGGTGACAACGTGTATCTTTTCAGCTTTCTCATGCAGTATTGTTATCTGTGATGAATAAAGCTCTTCCAAATCTTTTCTGCAGGTAACAAAGTGCTGTAGGATTTTGGCGTCTGGAAGGGCCTATCCAGCTAACCTGCTCAAGCCTCAACTTTCTCTGAAGTTCACGTTCCAGCTTCCAAGCATTGAATTACCAAGTCTAACGTCATTTGCTTGAGGTCTGAGAACTAAGACAGAGAATGGCTCTTTAAAAGAGTTATCTGACAATCACTTTGTCAGCGCTAAAGTTTCCCGTAGTATTGAAAATATTTAATTTTGGTTAACCGCAATTGTGATTTTGGTAATTTGGTTGGTTATCAGACTTGGTATATATTAAATCTGACAATTTCTATGTGTTTCTGAATGACAACCCCGATGCATCTCTGTAATTTGTCTACTGTCTGAGTGTCTGATAAGGCATTGATGTTGCTACTTTGAGTTTAACAGAACGAGTCATTAACCCATGCATCACATCATCTCACAACACTACTATTTCTTAAAATAGGATGTGTGCAAATTAATAACACTAGTCTATCAACCCGTGCATTTGCACGGGCTATTGATTTAAATTACTGGTAAATAGTGGAAGTCTTTGAATTTGTACAATTCCATATGGTCCAGTGAAAGGGCCTCTAGCCTAATGGTAAAGAACCTGAGTAGCAGCCAGCAGACCCAAGTTCGACTCCCTGTGGAAGCAAATAATTGAGTTTGGAATAAAAAAATATAAAAAAATAGGTAGGGGCTTTCCCTCCCAACTTCGGTCAAAAATTGCATATGGTCTAGAATAGAAGAAACACTTTAGGTGTCACATTTTGTACAATTCCGTTATAACCATTTAATTTGAAACATTTGATCTACACATGCTACAGCAATGCTCGTATCAATCATTTTGAATTGATTTGAACTAAATTTTTATCTTATATATATGCGTATAGGAAGATAATGTTATCTTAAATATTGGAAATTGAAACATAACTTGTGTATGTTTTGTAGACGGAATATAAGGGTCTAGACACGTCATAACCATGTGATGTACGTGTTGACATTTGTATGCGTATGTATACAGTGTAAGCCAGCTTATTTTTTTATTTACTCATTAGAGTGTATAGGTGGCTGTGAGGTGCACATCCCTGCCTGGTCATTTTCCGCTGGTAGTAGCTGAAGTGGGCAGAATGGACGGGCCAGGAGTGTTTTTGCAATTCAAAAGAACAAATGACAACTTTCTTTCACTCTCTTTCTGGGTACCTGATTTCTCTTTATTCGCATACAGCCACCATATACCCCAATTCTATTTACCAATTTCATAGAACATGATTCAGCCCATCTTGATTGACATCTGCATGTGTTCTTCGATAAAGATGATTTGCCTAGTTTTTGCTTAACTGCTATGCTTATGTTAGGTTATATATTACTAAGCCCTTGCTGCACCCCTTCTATATATACTGATGTATGCTCTCTCTATACAAAAATATGCTTATGTTCTTTAACTGCTATGCTTATGTTCTTTAATTAGTTTCTAGTCTCTCTATACAAAAAATAGCTACTTTTAGGTCTATCCTAACTCCTAAGTCAAACTATTTTAGGTTTGATCAAATTTATGTAAATATATATCAAGTTCCATGGCACAAATTTAGTATCATCAAATAAATCATGAAATATTTTTTCATATATACTTATTTGGTGTCATAGATGTGAAATTTTTTTTAATTGATCAAAGCTTAGATAGTTTAACATAGGACAAAGTAACTATATTTTTGGATGAAGTGAGTTGATTTTTTTCTGAAACTTTCCTATCACTGTACACCAAGGAACATCATATTTCAGGATGGTTATATTGTAATAGTCTACTCAATTAAGTATTATGAAACCCTCTAATCAACTGTACGTGCATACATAATTTAAGGAAGCCACCTCAGTTAAGTAGTCGCTATTCAGAATATTAGTTGTTCCAAATGCTAGTATAGTATTATTTGTGAGACAATTTTTGAATGCTACTCTCCATTCTTAATTATAGCATTTATTGGACAAAGGGAATAGACCATAGTTTCCTATCTTAATTATAGCATAAGAACTCAACAGGGTTCTGCACATGCCGGCATAAAGCCTCCTAGAGGAAGGCATGCATATAAAATGGACCCTCTTAAGCCATCCTTCATGTATTATAGTTATTTATTTACTGCTGGTTCATCCCTTTTAACCAAATGCGAGGAATTACTTAACTATAAACCTATTTAACTATAGGTTGCCTCATCATTATCTCAACTTAAGAATCAAACGACGACGACACACAACTCCTCTAAAAAAACCGACACACAACTATTTGTATGATCAGTATTGGATGCTCTCATGAAATTTATATACCAAACTGTAAGAGTTAATCAAAGCTTTAGTAATAAAGATGTGAAGTTCGGCGGGCGCGTCTACATACCTTTGCTTCTGTTTAGTGACCAGATTCAGCACCAGCTGTTGCTGCTTCACAGATCGAAGAAGCAATGAAGGCAAGGCAGTCACAGCCTCACAGAATCATTCGCAGCATTAAGTACCTCTGCCCAGCATCTCACAAAATGACTCTGGATGATTGCACAAAGATATAGGAGTTGAATCAAGATCGAAGCAAGGCATGTCTTTAACATTTTCTCATCTCATATGCTGCTGCCGTCGTCATGCGCTGCAGCCTATAGGATCATCTGGAGCCATCGAAACACCTCGGCGGCTCGGCATGCCCGCTGATGACGCACACAACGGGCCATCGCATGTTGCTCGTTCGCCTCTGCTCCTTGCCATAAACGGTGCTAGGCCTGGATATTGTTCAGCTTGTGGGAGCCAGCGGCCGGCCGTCCAGGAACAATGCCGTAGGCTGCCCTTGTGTAGTCAGTTAGTCACCACGCCAAAGGAATCTCGTTAATTACTGCTTGACGACGACGCAACCTGTGGCCTTTGACGGCTAGGGTTTTGCTGGGTTCGAAAAGCTACAGCTTAGGAACGGGGATTGAAGGCTGATGCGCAGGAGAATGTACGTAGGAACCTTTAAATCAATTTCTTGAGGTAATATGTGAAGACTCCAAATAATAGTATAAAATATAAATAATATTTATTTTTTCTGTAATGGCAAACGTGGGTAATTTTAAAGCAACTATTGGGGTTACTTTAGACTATTTTTTTATAATGGTAAAGGTGGGTAAATATTTATAAAACAGAATAGATCCAATAGCTATAATAATTAAGATGATTACAATTTATCTAATTAATGGCCGGGTGTTTCTATTTTTTATGAGAATTTCTAGAATTTATCTATTTTTCTAGCGCGTCTAGGGAGGATTAACGTGGAGGCTCCAAGCCTCCAATTAGTAATAGTAAGATATTTGGCTTCAAATTGGCGAAAGCTATTTAAATAATTGGTCTTTTTTGGAATATAATTTCTTAATTGCTGTTGGAGGCGGAGCAAAAGAAGCAAACTGGCACAGATAACAATAGAAGAGGAGAGAGAATATACGAGGCCCGTTGAGGACACGATTCACATATTTTACGAACAGGGGCAAAGGATTGCAAACGGTAAAGATTCATAGAAAATCTATTACTGTGAAATTTTGAAACAAAAAACTTGGCACATCACATTTCATCCACAGATGCACTTTGCTGCAAAAGCGAGGCTTGGAACCTTTATAGATTAATTCATTTGAAAATGAAAATGCAAATGAACTCCTTTATCGGTGAGACTCGTCCTTGGCCTGTCAAAATCGTAAGTGGGTACCAGGGACATCAGATCCCGTTCACTTTCCATCGAACGGATGAGATGCAATCAGAGTATCAGACAGTACCAATATCCCTGCCTCGCTCTCGCAAGGTCGTGACGAGAAAAAGCAAAGCGAAGCTGCAGCAAAACAACCAACCACTCCAAAGAAACCATCTCGCCATGGCCCGACTCCTCGGTGGCGCCGCCTTGCCTGCTCCTCGGCGTGGCCAACGCCGACGGCCGTCCTCTCATCCAAGGTGCGGCGCCGTCGCCTCCGCCAGGACGAGCCGCTCTTCCACAACGTGCGGAGCGAGCTCAATTAATCAACAACGGGTACGAGCATCAGAGTGTTCATGTGCAGTCCTCAGCTAACGAAGAGCGTGCATCCTTTAATTTGGGTGTAAGACTATCTCCAACAAGAAACCTAAAAGGAGACCCAAACTCAAAATGGGTCTCCGATGATACTATTTCTGCCTCCAACAGAGTACCTATACCTAAACTCAAAATGGATTTTCAGGAGAGAAGGAACCTAAATCTGGGTATCCTCTCTCTTCGTGACCGATTCGCTGAAAGGATTCTCATTTGGGTCTTCTGTTGAAGAGATGAGTTTATGGGTCATGGACCTTTTTACTGTAGGCAATTATATGGGTCTCCGATTTGGGTATCCATTGTTGGAGATAGTCTAAGGCACAAGAGAGACACATGGCGACTAATATAAGCTCCATGGCTGTCAAATCTAGGTGTTCCCAATGGCGGCCAAGTTTGGGCGACCTGTTTTGCACAGCATGGAGAGCACGATATTCTGCTTGACCATAAGCGTCAAACATTTTTAATCCAGTCTAGCTTCCATGCAACACTGAAAGCATCTGCGACGGGATGGTACGTGGTACATACAACATTGATGCTTAGGTACCACTGAAGTCAATCTTCCATGCAACTTAGGTACACCTTCTTCGCAGCTATGAATTCAGGATCAAGCGGCATGAGATTGCCATTTTGGTTCCTGATGCTACTCAATCCCTGAAAGCCTATATCTTTTGCTTCATCATTTCCTGCCTTAAATGTAACATCCTAGCAGGGTAACTCATCCAATCGTGATCTTGCAAATACAGAAGGATTTTGAAATGACACCACTGGTGCTAGAGCATGTACAGGTCATTTTATTATCGGCATGACTGGTGGAATAAAGAGTCAACTGCCAGCAACAATTCATAATTCGTTGAAATCTCAGGACATCAGAGTCATGCTGCTTTATTATTTCTACATTTATAATCCCTGATGACGATGTGGAGTTTGTGGTGCAAACATCACATGCTGGTCGATGACTTAATTCAATCTCGTGAGGATCATCCATATTTCGAATGGCTTAGGGCAGTCCCAACACCTAATGATTAGGATGTTGTCTATAAAATTAAATGAGCCACGACCTAGGATAAAAGATAATGTGGCAAGTGATTAAATCAAGAAAGAGAATGAAACCATATCTTACAAGAGACATGATTTCTACACAACATCCAAGACAAGATGTATGATGAGTAGCATTAAATTGAAGTAAGTGGTGTTACGTTGGAAGAGTAGTGTATACTGCTAGTTTCCTAATGATGTGTAAACTATGGAAACTATGTCTAATGTCTTGGATTGGAACTGACATTACTGTTAAAAGTTTGAAATATATGCTCTATATCTACATCCAAACAACATAAAGAAAATGTAAACTGTTATCCGGTCTTATATGTCCATTTATAGTTTAGTTACTCAAACCATTTACCGTAGTAGTACCACTCTTTGATTCCCTTTATGTTTAAAAGTTTTCCATAACGGTAGCTAACACAGTAGCACGATACATTTGTTGGTCTGCTAAAATGCAAATAGTCAATAAGACCCGAACGGTGCATATGTTTTTATATAGCTCATGAAACTTTGAAAATACTAATGAGGACGAGCTTGACAGGTTATAATAAATCTCTTTATTGCATGGATATGTGAATATAGTAACTTTAATAAATTTTTATTATGGGTTATTTATTTTGGTATGAACCATTTCAGTGCTTGAAATACCCAAATCATAAACCAAGGATCTGGTCTAACCTGAGGAGTGCATCCATGGAGGGAAGGGCATCATATCGTTTGGCCGGACCAACTAGTTTGCCCAGTAACGGGGATCTACCATCCACGCTGTGAGATCGATCCACACGTGCGCGCTGAGGATTGGAGACCCTTTGGCCGGCGTCTCCCAGCTTCCGACTATATCTCATCTGGTAAAACTCTAAAACCATATGCGGTGGGCTGGAACCTAGTATGTAGGAAAGCTAGAGTTAAAGGCTCGTGCATGAGACCTAGCTGAGCATTATGGGTTCCTGATCCCACTCAATCCTGAAACTCTTGCTGCATTTCCTGGCTTGCATATGCATCCTCCTAACAGAGAGCAACTCATGATCCATGCATGTGTCTATGCCACACTAGTGACCCCTGATTGTGTACAAGTCATTTTATTGGTACACCCCAGGGTGTTTACATCATTAATATTATCGTTACATATATGTAGTCAACTACCAACAATTAATTCATAACTACCAGCAGGTTTCCGTATCAACATTGAAATGTTTAGAACAGCTTAATTTCCAGTCTCAATATCTGAATGCTACCTATAAATGACTTTGTAAAAGCTAAAGCACCACTGTTGACGCAAAATATGCAGTTCGCGCCAAGCACACAGCAAGCCGAATTAGCTAGCTTCAACACGTGGTCCGTGCGTACGAATCCGAAAACGTGCCAGTCAGTTTGCCTGAAAACTAACAAAGGGATAAAAACGTTTAGATCAAAACCTGGAACGTGCCGGGTGAGACCAGACAGTTCCAAATTTACGGCAGTGAAGCCAATCTCGAGAGACATAAAGCTACGGACAAGCTATCTGTCATAATTCGGAGCATCATTCGGCAATCGGCAAAAAGCATGTAAGCATCCACTGCCGAACGCACAGCATCAGCATGACGTAAGATCGGTCTTTAAATAAACAAAGAAAGCCAGGTATATCCTTGACCGATTAACGAAGACAGGCATGATATGAGAATGAATAAAGGGTGAAACATGATCATAAATTCACAGTAAACAAGGAATGCATAGGCCGAAAGCAGCACCCGTCAAGCATGGCAACAAACGAGTTAATCCACCGCATGATACAACTCGTTTGAGGCCACACCACCAATCAAATTAGATCAATCCACCGCATGATACAATCTAACCATGAAAAGCTAAAAGCATTCAATGTTTAAATACGAACCCACAACACAGTCGCAAATTTACATTGAAACAAGAATGCATAGGCCGAAAGCAGCACCCGTCAAGCATGGCAACAAACAAGTTAATCCACCGCATGATACAACTCGTTTGAAGCCACACCACCAATCAGATTAGATCAATCCACCGCATGATACAATCTAACCATGAAAAGCTAAAAGCATTCAATGTTTAAATACGAACCCACAACACAGTCGCAAATTTACATTGAAACAAGAATGCATAGGCCGAAAGCAGCACCCGTCAAGCATGGCAACAAACAAGTTAATCCACCGCATGATACGACTTGTTTAAGATCATACCACTAATCAGATTAGATCAATCCACCGCATGATACAATCTAACCATGAAAAGCTAAAAGCATTCAATGTTTAAATACGAACCCACAACACAGTCGCAAATTTACATTGAAACAAGAATGCATAGGCCGAAAGCAGCACCCGTCAAGCATGGCAACAAACGCGGGGGTGGAAACCGCGAGATGTGCCATCCCACCTTCTAATCCACCGGATGATTAGCTCTAAGACGACCCAAAAACCTGCATCTACCGCATGATACCCGGTTCTGTCAAGATCTACATGACACCGACAAGTTTGAACCCGCGACGCGTGGCAACCTAGATCGGTTTCGGACTCGGCTATGAGGGGATAGGTCATAGCATCATAAAGTAGAGCCGATTCTAGCCGACCTTGATTGGGCAAAGGAGTGTTGCATGAATTAAGCACAGAGTAAAAACGAAGCAACACGGGGTAACTTAATGAATCTGTTAGATCTTGCCGAAATCTAACAGAGCCGATAACTTGGTCCATACTAGACCTTAGCCCACCGCATGGCGTTGTATGATTGATTGTGTCTTTTTTACAATTGCCATGGGTTTATATTTATACCCAGGTCTTGATACAACTCCTAGTCGGACACGACTACAATACTTGTTTCTAAAAATAAACGACGAATCTTCGTGTCCATATTGCGTTCCTTGTTCGAACCGGCCTTTTCCTTATGTAGATCCACATCACCATGCCTTCCCGAATGCTACTGCTTTCGCATGCGGAACAATGCCTTTGCCGAATGATTACGCATTCCCGACCGCAGAGTATCTTTGCCGAATGCTTCAGAGAAAGCCCCTTAGCCGAATGGCGACGCGTTCCCGACCGCAGAGCATCTTTGCCGAAAACCTGCCGAGAAAGCCCCTTAGCCGAATGGCATCCTTCCACCAAATCCGGCCCACATGTCAGCCTCTTCCTGGTGCTAATTTTTGGTGTTAACAACCACAAGTGCAGTCCCAGTATCAATAGGTTGCAGCAAGGTACTTTACCTTGCATTGTTTGGAAGAACCTAGACGAGTTACAATGTCACATACTCTGCCCGGTGGTTGCATGTTAACCAGGAAATGATGAAGAAAAATGCTGCAAAAGTATCTTCTCTGAAGAGATTCAGGCTTGAGCGGCATCAGGAGAACACATGCCCAACAACTGTTGAGTCCACGGAGCACACTAGCTTTTCTATGGTCCTGCTATCGTTTGTGTTGCTGATGAAAGTATGCATAAGGAATGTATCCGCGAGACAACATGCGTCATGGTTGTTCTGCTTGTTCCCAAATTTAGTCCTAAATAATATCGGTTTTGTAGCATCATGTGCTCCACAAAGTGCAAGGAAACCATGTGGCCTGTGTAGGTTACAGCTGATTGGCTGTCACATACCTATCATAGAGGTTAACTCTTTAGGCAGTGTAGTCTGGTCTTGATTGCAATTTAGTACTGCGGTTACAACTCGCCAAGTCACAGGAGTTGAAAAGAAACAATTTTGTTTTGTACATCTGCATGTTCGCCGTTGTAAACAATTAAAAGATGCATCCTCTTCAGTTCGTGTATGGCCTATTGATCAATTAAAGATGAAGGAGCGGCATTTTAATGATCAAGGGATTGAAATATTGTGTTTTTGGTTTTTACATGCCTCGTCAAGGCAGAGGAAAAGGAATGTGAGGATTCAGGATGTGGTTTAACCTTTTGCTTTGACATATCAAGGCTTATTAAGAAGATTGAATGCTCTGTAGATGTGCTAGTACTTGGTTAGCACACCAAGCTCTGAAATGTGTCTTCTATACAAAATCAAAGGCATTTGAGTTCATTTTTACCAGTTCTGTGCTTGGTTCCAGATGTTGGTGTTGCAGGTGGTCTACTTGTTAGAAAATCCCATGGGTTGTTGTTAATTGATCCTTTTAAAGTATTTCTTTCATTGGAGGTACGATTTACAGGTTAGTGAACTAAACAATGTGAATTATTTATTGTGGGTTATTTATTTTGGAATTAACATATTTCAGTGATTGAAGTACCCAAATGATAAAAAAGGATCATTTCTTTTTTTTTAGAAAGAGGGCTCGCTACTGCCCCGGCCTCAGGAGGCCAAGCGGTGCAGCACCCGGGTTCGAGCCCGGGCGGGTGCGCTCCACCACTCGGAGACGCACCAACCGAACTACGCTCGGTCTGCAAAAAAAAAGGATCATTTCTTACCTGAGATAGTGTATCCATAGATGGTCATGCTCAGACGGAAGGGCATGGTTTGGCCGGATCAGCTAGTTTGCGAAGTGGCCGGGAGCCCAAGATCATCCACGCTGTGAGTTCTTGTGTTGTCTCGGAACCCTCCAGGACATTGTAGATCCATCAACAGGTGCACGCTGAGGCGTGCAGATTGTCCACGCTGTGAGTTCTTGTGTTGTCTCCCAGCTTCCGACAATAGCTCTTGTACGAGAAATTTTAAAGCCATATGCGATGGGCGGGAACCTAGTACATAGGAATGCTAGAGTGGCTCGTGGAGGAGATCCAGAAGAGCGTTGAGGGTTCCTGATGCCACTCAATCGTGGAAGTCTCTTGCTGTATTTCCTGGCTGGCATGGATCCTAGCTGCTAACATAGAGTAAACTCATGATCCATGCATGTGTCCATGCAACCTGACGAATCTGAAGCCACACTAGTGATTCTTGATCATGTACAAGTCATTTTATTGGTACCCCAGATTGTGTATATCATTATTACTATCGGTACAATTTTTGTACATTAAGAGTCAACTACCAGCAATTAATTCATAACTTACATACCAGCAAGTTTCTGTATTCTGTATCACCATTGAAATGTTTGGAACAGCCTTCCAGTGTCTCAATATCTAAATGAATGGTTCCCGTTTGGAAGTTATTTAAATTTGTTGTATTCATTAGGTCTCTTGTTGCTAGTAGGTCTTCGGTGGTCACGGCAACAGAAGAGGAAAACCTCGAGTTACAGGTGCGGTAGACGAGAAGGCATGCATGTCTGTTCTTCCTGATTAAAGCTATGACCGGGTTGCCCCATGCTTAAACTGTGTTTCTAGCTGGGCTCCTTTCTCAGTTATTTTGCTTTTCTAGTTTGTGCACCCCGTAGACCTCTTTCTATGGGGATAACATAGAAATGACGTGCCATATTGTGACCCGTCCCTGATATTATTTTAGTGACCCATTTTGTTATCGCGTCTCTGGCTTGAGTGTCATTTTATCCTGTGTGTTGAGGTAGTGCAATGCACACCGCGGCTTTCAGGCATCTGTGAACGAGACTAAGTTCAAGGTTTCAGCCATCTGTGTCAACGAGATTAAGCATCTGCATTGTTAATGTGCTCTTATACATGTAAGTTGCCATGTTTCAAATTAATGTTTAATTTTGGTATTTAAATTGATTTTGGCAATAAAAATAGTTAAATGCGGAACATATTTTTAAATTTGCAGGAATAGTGAAAATGGAATATATACACGATCAAGTTTAAATAAAGATGCCATGTTTTTCACCACCTAGGATACACTACATTGCCTTTTTTTGACGGGATAAGCACAAAAGGACCACTCAACCTAGTTAAGTTGAACTAGTTATGATTTTTAAGGATTAAATTAGGTTTAAAATGTGAATTTATTAGCTCAGCTAGTAAAGTTTCTTATGGTGGAATCTGCCTAGCAGGGTTCGAGTCTCCGACTCAACATTTGTATCGTACTTTTCTAGATTTATTCTAAGATTTAACCAATGCTATTCTTTCAGTGGTAGGCCGGTGACATATCCGTAGACATCGAGGCGCCTGTGGTGACTTCGTCAATCTCTACATGTGCGGGCCTAGTCTCTCAGAGATATTCACAGGGTGTAGAATTTAAGAATGTGTTTTAACAGAGGCGAATGAGCGTCTGCATATGTACTAGCCATTCTAAAAAGTTCAGGTTTAATTTTTTTATTAATTTTAGAAAACGCTGTGCACATGATTGCCCATGTGAGGAGGCATGGGGGAAGACGAGAACATTCCAAACTCTTGCTGCGCGCGGGTGTCGTCAGGAAACAAAGAGGCAGATTAAATCTTTGTTACAAGATATACGAATATAACACTTTTAATTGATTCAAGCAAGATGTATCTCCGGGACATTGTATCTCCATCCATCGAATCACATGGCATGAGTACTAGCTGATTGCTCAACCCTGCCGACCCTTGGTCAAACTATGATGATATTGTACCTCCGGGCCTTTGTCTTCAGCTTCCGGGCAAGAGAGACACAGGGCGGCTGAGCTTCATGGCTGCAAAATCTAGGCGTTCTCAATGGTGGCCGAGTTTGGGCAACCTGTTTAGCACAGGCATGGAGGGCACTAGCTTCTGGTTGACCATAAGCGTCAAACATTTTTAATCCACGATCTAGCTTCCGTGATGATTTGGTTCCACTGAAGTCAATCTCCCATGCAACTTAGGTAGACCTCTGTTTGCAGCTATGAATTCAGGACCAAGCGGCATCAGGAACATTAGATACGCACATTGTGGGTTCCTACTTCCTGATGCCATTCAATCCTGAAAGCTTATAGTTGTCTTTTGCTTCATCATTATTTCCTGACTTGAATGCAACCTCCTAGCAGAGATTAACTCGTCCACTTGCGCAACTCGCAAAAAACAGAAGGGGATCTTTGAAATGGCACCACTGGTGCTAGAGCATGTACAGGTCATTTTATCGGCATGACTGGCGGAATAAAGACTCAAGTACCAGCAATAGTTCATAATTCGTTGCAATCTCAGGACATCAGAGATCACATGATGTTCGGTCCTGCTGCTTTATTCCTACACTTATGGTCACTGATGAAAATGTGGAGTTTGTGGTCCTAACTTCACTTGCTGCTCTATGAATTAGTTCAATCGTCTCTTGAGGACCAGCCATAATTCAAAGCTATTCGCAGTTGGGATTTCATTTTTGTGTTTTTAAGAACGCCACATAAGCAAATAGATAATTAGTTCATAGATGAAATGGTCCATACAATGCAATGTTCCATTTTTGTGTTTCATAGACAATGCATGCAAGACATAAACTTATTGGAAACTGTGTATACAAAGTTTTATCTAGATGAAACCCATTTCATCTCTCTTCTCATCAAATATGACGGTCAAATTAAATATGACGGTTAGTCCATGAAGCCCAAATGCCCACTAATTATACCCAAAGCCAGGATACCTGAAGCCGTCATTAATACGTACCCTTGGCATGACTGGCGGAATAATGCATCATCATTGTTATCTATATGTGCAATCAGATCCTTTTATTGGCATGCCTGGTGAAAGTGGAATAAAGAGTCAAATTATGAGCAACAGTTCACAATTCGTTACAATCTCAGGACATTGGAGATCACATGATCTTAAGCAATGCTGCTTTATTTATACATTTTTTTTGTGATCATACTTTATTTATACATTTATGATCCGTGACCATAACATTTATGATGTCAGGATATATATGCTGTGTATCTATGGGTCTGTTGGGTTGCTGCCTCCAGTTGCTATGCCAACACTACACGGCCACAGCCAAAATTTTTCGGCGCACAAATGGTCCGCCTGAGATTGGCCGGAGCGACCGGGGTGGAACATTGAACTAGCGTGGCTGTATTGGAGCTGGGCCTGCCAAATCACCGTTGACATCCAAATGGAGCTCTCGTCCAAACGCATCCTACATCCAAACACATATAATAAAGAAAATACAAACTGTAATCCCCGCCATAAGAACCATTTACAGTTTACTTACTCAAACCGTTTACAATAGTGGTACTATAATCTTTCATTCCCTTTATGTTTACAAGTTCTTCATAACGGTAGCTAACACATTAGCACGATACATTTTGATCATCTAAAATCAGTATAATTAAGGGTAAAGTCCAATTTATACGGTTTTGAAATCCTTGTTTTACTCTGTCCGGGTTAAAACCCTTGAAATACCCAAAAGATAAAACAAGGATATTGTCTAACCTGAGGAGTGCATCTATCTATAGATGAGCGTGCTCGAAGGGAAGATCATCCATGCCGTGAGATCCCCTGTTGTCTCAGAACCCTCCAGGATTTTCTAGATCCATCCACACGTACGTGCTGAGGCATGCAGACGATTTGGCCATTGTCTCCCTGCTTCTTTACTACACCTCATCTAGTAAAATTCTGAAGCCACATGTGCGATGGGCTGGAACCTAGCACGCATATGAATGCTAGAGTTAATGGCTAATGGACGAGACCTATATGGGAATTATGGGTTCCTGATCCCACTCAATCCTGAAAGACTTTTGCTGCATTTCTTGGCTTGCATGCATCCTCCTAACAGAGAGTACCTCATGAACCATGCAACCTGATGATTCTGAAACCACACTAGTGATGATGCTTGATCGTGTAAAAGTCATTTTATTGGTACCCCAGGTTGTGCACATCATTATTACGATCGGTACATTTATGTATATAAAGAGTCAACTACAAGCAATTAATTCATAACTACCAGCAAGTTTCCGTATCAACATTGAAATGTTTGGAACAGCTTTACTTTCCAGTCTCAATATCTGAATAATACCTATATAAATGACTTGTAGAAGCTAAAAGTTTATTCAGTATAAATAGGTTGCACCAAGGCACTCTACCTTGCACTGTTTGAAAGCTTCTGGACGAGTTACATACACTGCCCGCTTAACTGTTGCATGTTATAGCCAGGAAATGATGAAGAAAATGCTGGAAAAGTATCTTCTCGATCTGAAGACATTCAGGCTTGAGCGGCATCAGGAGAACACGATGCCCAACAACTGTGAGTCCACGGAGCACACTAGCTTTTCCATGGTCCAGCATGTTTGGTGTCGCTCGCTGATGCATGATAGCAGAGTCGTGCATTGTAAAATGGCTCAATGTGCACGACTCACCAGGATCGTGTGGATGTATTGCGGCTGGAAGGATCCAACCGGCTCATGATTAGAACTAGCACATGATCTCGGTGACCAGGCTGATCAGGGAAAGGATGCTTCCATTCGGTCAGCGGCAGACTCAAGAGCTGATCAAAAGTAATTAGCTACCTCCGTCACCTTGACATTGAGCTGATTAGAAGCAAGGTCGTTCTAGTTTTCTTCTCTCGATAAAGAAGAGGGCCTCACGGACCTCATGAGAATATGAACGAGTAAATTAGCTACCTCGTGAAATGCATAATCTTATTTTGACCAAGTCTATAACTCAACTACCTTTAATCATACATTTCTTTTTATCGTTGGTTTATAACTAGCAATTTATAGAGAATGTACATGGGGTTCGTTTCGAGCAACGTAACACTTCTCTCGAAATAAGTAATGCTCATGTACTGTACTTGCTGGTGATGTTTATTAATTAAGTCCGTGCATAAATAACTATGTGTGATACTGCCTTTTGCAGCACAAAAAATGGGTCAGTTTTTTTTTTAACAAAATGCTCGGACACGACTACAATACTCGTTTCTAAAAATAAATGACGAATCTTCGTGCCCATATTGCGTTCCTTGTTCGAACCGGCCTTTTCCTTACGTTTTTCCACGTCATCACGCCTTCCCGAATGCTACCACTTTCGCCTGCGGAACTATGCCTCTGCCGAATGACAACGCGTTCCCGACCGCAGAGCGTTTTTGCCGAATACTTCAGAGAAACCCCCTTAGCCGAATGGCGACGCGTTCCCGACCGCAGGTTAGATCAATCCACCGCATGATACAATCTAACCGTGAAAAGCTAAAAGCATTCAATGTTTAATTACGA
>OAMR01000202.1:873775-883987 GCA_900205405.1 Echinochloa crus-galli | reverse complement strand
TCTTCTATCTTTTTCTTGATTAATTTGATCAAAGCTTTGTTACTTGACTCAGCTTGACCATTAGCCTGAGCGTAGTATGGAGATGAATTGAGTAATTTAATTCTATAGGATTCGGCAAATTCACGTACCTCCTTAGACATGAATGAAGTACCTTGATCCGTTGTTAAAGTTTGAGGAATACCGAATCTATGAATAATATTCTGCGTAATAAACTCAATCACCTCTTTATGCGTCATATTCTTCAAAGCAATCGCTTCGGTAAACCAACACGAAACGATGTCCCTTTGATGATGGAGGGTTAATTTGTCCAATAAAATCCAATACCCAACCTCGGAACGTCCATGGCTTGATAATAGGATGCATTAATGCAGCAGGTACTAATTGCAAATCTCCAAATTTCTGACATTCTTCACACCCTTTATAATATTTGAAACAATCCGCCATCATAGAAGGCCAATAAAAACCGGCTCGTCTAAGTAACCACTTCATCTTGGGAGCCGATTGATGTGTACCACAAATGCCTTCATGAACTTCTCCCATAGCAACTTTGGCCTGATCCGAGTTCAAACACTTCAAAAGTAAATCTTCGGCGGTTCAACGATAAAGCTCATCGTCAAGCAACACATATTTAAATGATAATCGCCGAATATTTCTTGTTGCACCACGACCAGGACAGGGACTCGGATCCGTCGTCGCCGGCCCGGCCGGACCGCCGCCTCCGCCATGACATGCGCCACCCGTCGGGGATGCGGGAGCCGGCCGAAGAAGATCACCACTTGTTTTGAGAAATGTTAGTGAACGTGGTATGTTTTAGGTTCAATTTTTCCAACATTTCTCTTTTCTAATACCCATGCTAATACAATGCAGATCAATTTCGATAGTTTGACTATGCATGAGAGAAAAACCACAATTTTATTTAATTACACAGAAGAAACTATATATTTAATTCGTCAATATTATGCCTCAACTGCTGAAAATAAATGCGTGACAATAAATATTTGCAGAACAGAAAGGTAACCATTTGAAATGCTTCTTTTTAACCGGTATATATCAAGCCACCCTTTCTTCTTCAGAGAACACAGCACCAGATCATCACTCACAAAGGACTTTGGGCTCTGATGAAGGTGACCACCAATGTCTTGATAGGTTTGTTCAAGTTCATGCGAGATGGAAGAATGCAAGGAGTTCGAGGAAATGAGAGGCATCGAGAAACCAATTAGCACCACAAAACTTTTCCAGCTGTATGGCTATTGGATAGCTTGGGGGCAGTTTAGTGTAGTGTCCAAAGCAGTACTTCCCAGAAGTTGGCAAGCTCATTGCTCGAGAGTGCAATGTTGAACCTCAAGTTCCATTCTCTTTTCTGATTCAGTTTCACGGAAGACATACGCAGCGTCCGTATTCTAAAATTGATGTTGGGCGTTGGCGGCAAGGCAGCACAGAAATTGCGGTCCTTTGGCTAGAAATTCACCTAAGTAAAAGCAGTACAACAACATCAGAAACTTCATACAGACAAGTTTAGTCACTCAATGCACATATACCCTTAATTAAACTATGTTCAAACTGCAAGTAACAACAGCAGTTAACGTCATGCAATTAAATTACAAACAGTTAGTAAACTGTGAGCAATAGCAGGAACTAGCATTAAGAAAGTGAGTTATTTTGAACATGACGGATAGTAAATTGATCCTTGTGTAATATTTTTGAACATTTGAAGTTCTATTTTCGAAGTTGCTCTTTTATAATTATTTATTAAAGCTCCTCACGGATAGTAGCCACCAACGTTTTTTTTTGAGATTACACAGTACAACGCAGACGCTCACACACGCACGCACACTCACCCCCATGAATACACGTACGCAAACCCTACCCCTATGAGCACCTCCGAAGGACTGAGCAGAGCACCGGCAGATCTGGAGATTCCCGAAGTCATCATTGGCGCCTCGTTGTCGACGGGAACGCCGCTTAACACTTAACGCATAGCGCCGGTAAATCCTGACAAATCTTAGGAAAAGTTACGAGCACCAGGATTTGAACCCACCAGGTAACGTCCCACTAGACGGTCCTACCATTGGACTACAAGCCAATTCGCAACGTTTTGTTAGGTTGGTTCAGCATCCTTGACATTGGACCATCGTCTGATTTGGAGAATTTCTGTCCAAGAACTGTTTACAGTTGGTTGAAACTTGAAACTACCTCTAGAACAGTGCACAGTCTGTGCACGTTCGTTCAAAGAAGAAACTACCTCCAGAAAAGATCGGTGCACTCCATGTTGGACAAATGTTGAAACAAGTTCATTGACCCAATAATTGGTAGGTGATCTTCATTCAACGACCGGTTGTTGAAACCAAACAACACAAAAAGAGACACTACCGGAGAAAGGTGCATTTGCACCGGTTGGGAAGCTCCTTTAGCACCGGGTTTCCCAATCGGTGCAATGTTTCCGAGGCTAAAGGTGCCATTCTTTAGCACCGGGTCAAATAACCGGTGCTAAAGGTGCACCTTTGCCAAAAATATATGCGTGTTGTTGCGGAGATTCAAACTCAGGACCTCTTGTCTCGCGCGTACCCACCTGTTGACACAAAGATGCGACAACACACTTGAAAACGCAGCAAGGCCGTCACCACGGCCAACACCCGGCGTCCCTCGGGAAACCGGTCAGACCGGTTTACAGAACCGGTCAGACCGCTTTCTAGCAGAAGGTCGTGAAGACGTAGAAACTCCAGCTCGGGAGGGACCCGTCGGAGCTCAAGCAATCTAGGGTTGCTCTAGGGTCGGCAGGCCACCTAGAACGTCCTTGAACGCCGTAGAGACGAGCAAAGAACAGAATATGAGGGTTGGAAAAGATTAGGGTTTGAGAGATACACAAAATAGAAGATAAAAATGTTTGATTCCATTGGAATACCTCAATCGGCCGTCTAGCCTTTATATTTATAGGCCGGGGAAGTCTTACCCCTTTCGAATAGGTTACAATATGGGATTAAACTCGGAATCCTAATCCTACTCGAATTACAGAACGAAACCGGTCTGACCGGTTTGGCCTTCGGCCCAATTTGAGTGTCAACACATGCCCCCCTGCGTTTTTAGTGAACTTGAGAACTAAAAAGCAAGTAAATACAACTCAGGAGCTAAAAATTTATACTAAGGACGATATTCAATAATATATCGGCCATTGATCTTTACGCATCTTGCCAAACACTTGGATAGAATTTCTTCAGATATCTCCCGTTGATAGCTTTAGGCAAAGGATCTCCCTTCAGTGTCTCCAACATGTAAGAATTCCCAAAGATGACTTTGACAACTCTATAAGGCCCTTCCCAACTTGGTGACCATTTACCAAACTTGTTGCTTTTTGATCCAATAGGCAAGATCGTCTTCCAAACAAGCTCATCAACTTGAAAATATTTTCCTCGCACTTTCTTGTTGTAAGCTCTAGCAACCCGAAGCTTATCTCTCTCAATCTCCTTTAAAGCCTTCAATCTTTTGTCGGTTACCTCATCAATATTATCCAACATCAAATTGTGGTAATCAACAGCATCAAGATCATTTTGCCTAGCCAATCTATAGGCGTCCAGATTCACCTCAACAGGTAAAACGGCCTCTTGACCATAAACAAGCTCAAAAGGAGTAACTTTAGTAGCACCATGTCTAGATATACGATGAGCCCATAATGCTTCGGATAAAACTCCATGCCATCTTCTAGGTTTTTCTGCTATCTTTTTCTTGATCAATTTAATCAAAGTTTTATTACTTGACTCGGCTTGTCCATTAGCCTGAGCGTAATATGGAGATGAATTGAGCAACTTAATTCTATAGGATTCGGCGAATTCACGTACCTCCTTAGACATAAATGAAGTACCTTGATCCATTGTCAATGTTTGGGGAATACCGAATCTATGAATAATATTTTGAGTAACAAACTCAATCACCTCTCGATGCGTCATATTCTTCAAAGGAATCGCTTCAGTCCACTTAGTAAAATAATCCGTAGCAACCAATATGAAACGATGCCCTTTTGATGATGGAGGATTAATTTGTCCAATAAAATCCAATCCCCAACCTCGGAACGGCCACGGCTTAATAATAGGATGCATCAACGCAGCAGGAACAAATTGCAAATTACCAAACTTCTGACATTCCTCACATCCTTTGTAATACTTCCATCCTTGGAATTATTAGCATCATCCAAGGAATTTTTGCCGCTGTTAGGAGACGAAGCGGTCAAACCGGTTCCCAAACCGGTCAGACCGGTTCTGGCGGTCAGACCGGTTTGAGAAACTGGTTGGACCGGTTCGTCCAGAACCTGCACCTTGGCTTTTGCATCGGTTTTTGGAGATAGAAATATTTCTTTGCAACCATATAACCAGATGCTTTCTGAGCCAAGTATTAGCCTTGCCATTTTCCTCTCTAGGAATATGTTTGATAGTAAATTCATCAAAAGAAGCAATGATATCGAGGCATCTATCAAGATATGCATTTAATAAACCATTATAATATTGGCATACCTTAGATACTTGCTGTACTACCAGGAGTGAATCACCAAAAGCTTCAACATGCTTTATTTCCATATCTTGCAAAAATTCCAAGCCGAATAGAAGAGCTTCATATTCAACTTGATTATTGGTTCGCTTTTATTCCAATCGGTTTGAGAACTAAAAAACGGCACCACTTGGTGATATAAAAACAGCACCGATTCCTTGTCCATCATTGCAAACCGATCCATCGAAGTATAATTTCCATGGTGTACAAGCAACATAACCGACATCGAACTCACAAGTATCATCAATCCGATGTTCAACAATAAAATCAGCTACAATTTGGCCTTTCATAGATTTTAAAGGTTCACAAGCCAAATCATACTCAACTAAAACATAACTAAAGCATAAGCCCATTTACCGATCCTTCCGCTAGCAATCGGTTTTTGCAACATATGTTTAATCACATCGGTTTGACATAACACGATGCAAGTGCTAGATAATAAATAATGCCTCAGTTGAATACAAGCATTATATAATGACAAGCATAATTTTTCAATGAAAGTATACCTTGTTTCTGCATCAGTGAACCGTCGGCTTATATAAGCAATCACATACTCCTTAGCCTCGATTTCTTGAGTCAAAACAGCTCCAATAACTATTTCTTCAGCCGCCACATAAAGTCTGAACGGAACCCCTCTCTTAGGCGCTCTAAGTACTGGTGGTGAAGATAAATATTCTTTGATCTTCTCAAAAGCTTCTTGCTATTTTGCCCCCCAAGTAAAATCGGCTTCATTCTTTAACCGAAGTAAAGGAGTGAAAGCATCAACCTTTCCAGACAAGTTAGTTATAAACCTTCTCAAGAAATTTACCTTGCCTAGAAATTTCTGTAAAACATGCTTGGAGGTAGGAGCTTCGACTTTCTTCATAGCTTCAATTCTCTTGGGATCAACCTCTATGCCGTTTTCATGAATAATGAACCCAAGAAACTTCCCAGCCGAAACACCAAAAGCACATTTGAGTGGCTTCATCTTCAAACCATACCGTCGCATCCTCTCAAGAGCAAGTTTTAAATCGGCTAAATGATGATCCAATCCATCCGATTTAACTACGATATCATCAATATACACTTCCACAATCACACCAAGTAAATCATGAAAGATTAAATTCATAGCCCTTTGATAAGTTGCGCTAGCATTTTTTAATCCAAATGTCATAACCACCCACTCAAATAGACCAATAAATCCCGGACATTGAAAGGCCGTTTTGTGCATATCCTCTTTGGCCATAAATATTTGATTATATCCGGCGTTACCATCAAGAAAGCTAACAACACGATGTCCAGATGCTTCATTAATCAAAACATCGTCTATAGGCATAGGATACGAATTTTTCGGAGTAGCTTTATTAAGATCTCTAAAATCAATGCAAATTCTAAGTTTTCCTGAATCTTTCTTTTCAACGGGAACAATATTAGAAATCCACTCCGCATAACGACAAGTCCGAATAAAACCAGCATCTAACAAACGATTAACTTCTTCTTTTATTCGGTCATAAATACATGCATGAAGTACCTTGATCCGTTGTTAAAGTTTGAGGAATACCGAATCTATGAATAATATTCCGGTTTCCAGAAGCGGTCTGACCGGTTTGCTTCGTTGAGCACTGTTCAGATCCAAACCGATCTGACTGGTTCTCGAAAGCGGTCTGACCGGTTTTGCCTGGTTGATCTGTCTGCTCCATTAATTACAGCAAGTAATTCAACCGATTCTCCATCGGCTTTAATGTAGCAGGAACAAAACCATCTTTGGTGCAGCTGATAACCTGTCTCTTATACACATCTCATACCCGACAAACACTTGATGTTTTCATTAGCACTAATAGAATCGGAATCGGCCTTTGCAACAAAGGAAGAAGTGTCACCATTCACAACTTCAACTTCATCGCCGATCCACTGAATAAGGCATTGATGCAAGGTAGACGGTACGCATTGATTTGCATGAATCCAATCACGACCAAGAATTAAACTAAAGTTACCTTGCACCTCTGAGACGAAGAAGGCTGTATCAATAGTCTTGCTACCGACGGTCAACTCCATAGAAGCCACTCCCTTGGCGCCAATGGGATCACCTCCACCGACTCCACTGATAGTCATGTTTGTCTTGATAAGATCTTCGTCTTTACCACCAATTTTCTTGTAGAGGATATATCGCATAAGATTCACAATAGCTCCACCATCAACCAACATACGTGAAATTGGCTTTCCGTTGATGTGCCCTCTCATATACAAAGCCTTGAGATGATTTTCTGATTCACTAGGCTTCTGAAAAACAGCATTTTGAGGTCCAAGTTGAAGATGAGAAACTTCTTCCTCTGGTATCACATAATAATCAGAAGATAGATAAACAACATTAATTTTCCATATTGTCACGCTCTGGAGAAGGCTCAAAGTCAACTAACTCTTCATCTTCAGCCACTGGAAGAATTGGAGGAATCGTGTCTTCATTGGTGGCCAAAGCAACCTCAGCTCCTGCCTCTGCTTTCAAACCGGTCTGACCGGTTCCAGAAACCGGTCTGACCGCTTCTGCGGCACTCAAAACGATCTGACCGGATTCTGAAACCGGTCTGACCGGTTGTGCTGCTAGCTGCACAACTGATTTAACTTGCCACGTCTTGGTCTGAGGAATCATAGGCCTGTATCTGTTAAACTGTTCATCCCTCAACTTCTCAGCCTCCTGTTCTCTTTTTTCTTTATTTCGCAAGCGCTGTAATTTTCTCTTTTGTGTATGAGTCAACCCGGAAGGACACCACCTTGGTTGAAATACTTTCTTTACAGTCTTGCTACTGCTGGCCTCATGATCATTAGCCATGATCGGCCTTTTAATTGCCGTAGGAGCCGAATTTCCGATAACTATCGACTTTTTACTCAAATTTTGTATAGGCACTGGAACTTCGCCAATTGTCACAAATCCACTATTCTTGGTTCCTTTTGGGTCAACCATGGGCTGCACATCCTCCTTCTTCTCCTTGACACGGAATTCTTGCTTGGGAGGAGCAAATTGTTTTTGTTCAGACCGAAACCGGTCTGACCGGTTTGAAACCGGTCTGACCGCTTTGCGGGCTAACACTGGACCTGATTGATGTGAGCCCAATCGGTCATGCACTGGAATCTTAGGACCATTGCCCATGTAATCTTGAGGTGGTTGTGGCATTGGAAAGCATTGCATCCACATCCCTTGATCCCATGTTGGATATGGAGAATTTGACGCGGGAGGTGCCCATAGCATGGTAGCATACATCTTCTGCGGTGGATAAACAGTAATAACCTCACCACAGCACCTATTATTCTCTGAATAACCATCTCCACGCATTGGTGACCTTGGTCTCTTTTTTATCGGCCGATCACCTTGAACGGCATTTGTGTACTTGTTCAGGAGCTGAGAAAAAGTAGGCCCTTGCTTCAGAACCGTACCTTGCACTTTGGGTTCATTCACTTTCCAAGTACCCACTTCCGGACGCTAGTGATGAGGACATCACCACGTTGGAGGATATACACGAGTCGACTTCGTTTCCACGTTACAAGTCGTCGCCACGTCGGGCAGCAACTTCGGTTAGGATTCAGCCGACACGTCTGTGCTTCAACTGCGATATCTCCCTCATACGACGTCCAATCAAGGTGTTCTTGGATGCGTTGGAACCGTGACGACGAGACGCTTCTTTTGATTCTGGTTTTAGCTCCAGAGGATTCGTGGATCATTCTGTGTGACCACGAAAGGTGCTGCATCACCTGTTTTGGGCCTTTTCAGGCTTTGTATCGTGTCGGGCCTTCGGCCCATGTTGTGGGCGCAGAGCCCCAACCCTAGCTCGCCCCCACAACATTAAATTCAGTAGCCGCCGTCGTTTAGAGTCGGGTTTTGCTTAGATTGTGGGTAACTCAAGTCGACGCCGCACAGGCCTCCGCTCACTTTCTAGGGCACGCTTCAGCTCGGCGTCCCTCTCCCGCAGCTATCCTTCACCTGACGGAAGATCGGGCACCCCCGTTCCCATCAAGTGGTATCAGAGACTCAGGTATTACCGTCAGGCTTACCCTAGTTTAGTTGTTCCATCGTCCTAAAACTCTAGAAAATTGCCCCACAAAAATATTTTTTTATCTTGTTTCCGCTGTCCTATAAACCTTTGTGCCTCGCAATTTTTCTTTTCAGTTTGCTTTTCTAAATTGTAGTCCCTCGTGGAGTCGTCGTGTTTGCTGTGTTTACGACAATTCGAGGTCTAATTTGAGTCGGTATTGCTTTGTTAGCTGGCTGCGCAAGTTGCTAGAAGTTGCATAGCAGATCCATATCAGAGACTCAGGTATTACCGTCAGGATTTACCCTAGTTCAGATTCGTGTTTTCCTTTCTTCCTATAGTCCAGAAAATTGCCTACAAAAAAAATTCCGTTGTCCTAGAACACCTTTTCGCCTTGCAATTTCGTTTTCAGATTGGCTTTGTTGAGTTCGTGTCCGTGGTCGAGTCTTGTTGCTGGTTAGATAGTTTCTTTGGCCAGGAATATAAATTAAGTTTTCTTTTGAGGATCCTGCCCTAGAAATATCTAGCTGGTCAAAAAAAATAAAAGCAAAAGAAGAAGGCAAAGTGGTGCTAAAAAAAAGAAAAAGCCGCACCAAAAAAAGAAAGAAAAAGACGGAAGAAAAAAAATTCAGAAGTGCTTGCATCTTTTTGAGTCCCTGTGCTGAGTTGTATCGTTACTTGCTTGAACTAGGTCCAAGGCGAGTTTAGACCGGTGACATAGACTAGCTTGGGAACTTGGAGCCGGATCGGTGTGTTGCGCTCCGCCTAAAACGAATTATCCTTCACCTGACGGAAGATCGGGCACCCCAGTTCCCATCAAGAACGTACGTTCGACACGTACACGCGTGTTTTTTTTCAACAGACGAGTTGTGGACCCGTCAACCCTCGAAAGTTTGGCCGGAGACCGTATTAGTTAGGAAGGACTATTCCACATAAGCGCGTGCGTTTTTGAGAATGTGTGACTCTATTTCTTGTCATATCCTAGTAGCTAATAGGACAATATACACTTGTGTGTTTTTTTTGTTTTGTGGCTAATATGACAGGTTTCGACAGTCATGACTTTGAACAAGCTTGGGATAAAATAATAGCAAAATTGATGGCGTCCATATCCTCATATGAAAATTCAGCACCTACATCTTCCCATGCACCTACTGCTCCTGCTGAAATTGACAGCCAAGGTAATTCTCATGGTGCTACACTTTTGGAAGGTGAGGTTTCTCTTGACGTACTGAATTTTTCAACCACTCCTATTACAATAGAGCAACCATTAGTGAAAACTTCTGTAGATTTTTCTTTGTCACATGCTGATTTGGTGGATGCTCCTTGTGATAAAAATGATCTAAATGATAATTCTTTTGTTGTTCCAATATACCCGTTAATGAATGAACATGCTGCCGATGTTTTGGAATCGATCACTTGTGCTGAAAATAGACATGTTTTTTATATTGATAGTGAAAAAGATGAGCGAAGATTGTTGTCTTCTTTGAATACTTTGGGTTACATTGAATTTGATAATTTGTGTGATATGAGTTATTTGGAAAAGAACATTTTTGGTCATGCTGATTTGCCATGGTTTTCTAAGCATATATATCATGTTATTGGCAAATATAATAATAAAGGAGAGTATATGGTCTGTCTCTTATACACATCTAGATGTGTATAAGAGACAGGTCCA
>OAMR01000202.1:852621-872086 GCA_900205405.1 Echinochloa crus-galli | reverse complement strand
TGCTAAGATTGCGGGGTTCGAGTTTGCTGACTTGAAGCCAGATCGGTGTGTTGCGCTCCACCTAAAACGAATTATCCTTCACCTGACGGAAGATCGGGCACCCCAGTTCCCATCAAGTGGTTACAAAGAGTTTACTACCACCAACCAGTTGTTCCAGCTTGCTATGCTTGCAGAAAAAGAATTGCAGGGACGAACCAAGACCTTCACACCGGACTCCCGACCGCAGAATGCCTTTGCCGAACGCCCTTGAAGACAAGCTTTCCTTTCCGAACGATATCTTTCACTAATCCCGGCCCACATGTCAGTCTCTTTCTGGTGCCAAATTTTGGTGTTAACAAGGGGTCGTCAAGTAAATCTGCTAGTATCGTGTGCCACCGCTGCAAGGGCATGGGCCATGTCATGAAGGATTGTCCAAGTACTCGTGCTTTCATCGCTTCACCGGATGGTTATGGATATGTAAGTGCTAGTGATGTTGAACATGAATTAGTTGTTGCGACTAACTTTGTTGTAGATTCGGAGGACGACAATGAGGCTATAGCAATTGACTCCGAGGCTGCATCAGCGGGGTTCCAAAATTTGGCTCTTGTTCAGCGCGCATTGAGTTCACAGGTGGAACGTGAGGAGGAGAAGATTCAGCGCAAAAATTTATTCCATATGTTCCTCATAGTCAAAGATTATCGTGTGCTCACCATAATTGATAGTGGGAGTTGCAACAACTTGGTGAGTTCAGATTTGGTAAAGAAGCTTCACTTGCCCATCAGTTGCTCTTATAACATATCAGCTCCAGAATCAATCCGCATTGAAAAAGATATTTGAAATGTGAACCTATGCATCGATACAAATTTTATATACAAATAATAATGAATATAATTTAACTAATTACATGTCGTCGTCCAAATTTGGCTCTTGTTCAGCGCGCATTGAGTTCACAGGTGGAACGTGAGGAGGAGAAGATTCAGCGCAAAAATTTATTCCATATGTTCCTCATAGTCAAAGATTATCGTGTGCTCACCATAATTGATAGTCGGAGTTGCAACAACTTGGTGAGTTCAGATTTGGTAAAGAAGCTTCACTTGCCGACACGTTGCCTTGAACATCCTTACCATTTAGAGTGGTTGAACAGTAGTGGTCAAGCTAAGGAGCTTGATAATGATGGGATGACGTCAAGGACAACTCCAATTCAAGAAGGGGAGGATGATGAGGACATCACCACGTTGGAGTGATGAGGACATCACCACGTTGGAGGATATACACGAGTTGACTTCGTTTCCACGTTACAAGCCGTCGCCACGTCGGGCAGCAACTTCAGTTCGGATTCAGCCGACACGTCTGCGCTTCAACTGCGATATCTCCCTCATACGACGTCCAATCAAGGTGTTCTTGGATGCGTTGGAACCGTAACGACGAGACGCTTCTTTTGGTTCTGGTTTTAGCTCCAGAAGATTCGTGGATCATGCTGTGTGACCACGAAAAGGTGTTGCGACACCTGTTTTGGATCTAGTTTTTCAGGCTTTGTATCGTGTCGGGCCTTCGGCCCATGTCGTGGGCGCGGCGCCCCAACCCTAGCTCGCCCCACGACATTAAATTCAGTAGCCGCCGTCGTTGAGACTCGGGTTTTGCTTAGATTATTCTGTCGAGAACAGTTTCGCCGTCTATCGGTTTGTAGAACCCCCAACTTTTGATCTTAGTCATACATCTGCAGAGTCACATCAGTTTGAGCTGCGTTCTTTCGAGTTCTTGCTTGTGTTCTTCGTTTCGCAGGCAGAGATTAGCCTTCTCGGCGAGGTCAACCGGGTTGTGACACGGTTGATAACCAGAGGAGCCGTTGTGCTAAGATTGCGGGGTTCGAGTTGCTGACTTGAAGCCGGATCGGTGTGTTGCGCTCCGCCCAAAACGAGTTATCCTTCACCTGACGGAAGATCGGGCACCCCCGTTCCCATCATCTTGGGCTTGAAAGTCCTACCGGTTTGGGAAACCGGTCTGACCGGTTTCGCCTGATCAGCGGACCGATTTTCTTCTGAGGAACTTTCTTGCCCATATTCTTCAAAGGAATTGCTTTGGTCCACTTAGTAAAATAATCTGTAGCAACCAACATTTATTAATAGTAATCTTCAGAGACTCTTTTCCATCCAGAGTCTTTCCAAGCATCACTTTTCTGACCGGAGATTGAATATCAACTTTTTCCGGCCTTGGATGTCCAATCACCACATTCTTACCCTTAGCTCCATCGGCTTGTTCCGGCCGAATCATCACCTTGGTATTCAAATTCAGAGTGTGAACAGGGAAACGAGCCTTATCAACTTGCATCTCAGCTAGTACTAATTGACCTTCATTAATAGCCGATTGTACCTGTCGTCGAAAAACATTGCAATCATTAGTCGCATGTGAAAAAGAATTATGCCACTTACAATATGCGTGATTTTTCAATTGATCGGCTAGTGGAATTGCATGAGAAAGTTTAATAAAACCATTCTTAAGCAACTCATCAAAAACACGATCACACTTGGCAACATCAAAAGTAAATTTAATCTCTTCTCGCCGATTTTTCTGAACCGGCTTCAAAGAAGGACAAGAACAAGGTTTAGCTTTTGATGGCCAAACAAACTCAGCAGCATAAATCTCTTTACTTTCATCATCCGAACTATCAGAATCATTATCAACAATATGCACATTGGAACGATGAGGTTTACTAGATTCTCTTGAATTCTTTAACTTAAGCTCTAAACTCATGACCTTCATTTGCAAGTGATTAATAGAAAGAAAATCAAACCCTTCTAATTTTTCCTTTAAATTGAGACCGCAAGCCAGCAAAAGCTAAATCTGCTAAATCTTTTTTAGAGATTGACAAATTGAAACATCTATTTTTTGTATCCTTAAATCTTCTGAAATAATCTATAGCCGATTCCTCTCGGCCTTGTCTAATAGATGTTAAATCTGTCAATTTAGTTTCATTTTCTCTGCTAAAGAAGTGATCATGAAATTTACGCTCCAATTGGGTCCACGTTTGAATAGAATTAGGAGCAAGCGAAGAAAACTAGGAGAAAGCAGTTCCAGTCAATGTTAATGAGAATAAACGAATGCGCAATGGTTCATAGAAACTTGCTTCTCCTAACTGCAAAATATATTGACTAACATGCTCCCAAGTAGTACGATTATCTTCACCAATGAATTTAACAAACTCAGGAACACGCCAACCATTAGGATAGGGAACTAAATCAAATCCAGGAGGATATGGTTTTTGATATAAGCGTGAACTACTCAAATCAATCCCAAGTTTAGTTTTGATTGTATTAGCCAGATCCTCTTTGAACTTAGAGAAATCAGCTTGATAACTTGCACTAGTCATAAAACGAGATGTATTAAGTGTTGAACCTTGAGAAGCATTTGGAATCGGCCTAGAAGAGGTGCCTGATCCATTGGGTGAGCTTCCCACAACAGTAGTAAGACGGGGTGTAAAAACAGGACCAGAAGAAAATGTATTAGCTAAAACCATTGCGTTTGTCGCACCACCACCCATGGAACCGGTCGGACCAGATGAACTGGCCAAACCGGTCTGACCGGCTGTGTAGACCGGTCTAACCGGTTCGTGGACCGAACTAGGATGAGGTGGCTGCTCTGAATAGTAATTCGCCGGCATGCCTAAATTTGGATCTATAATGTTTTCTGGTATGCCTGACGTGTTAGGATCTGTTTCTACAGCACTTTTATTTTTATCAAGATTACTAACCATACTAACAAGTAACTCACTAGTAGCGGCTTGTGCAGCATTCAATTTCTCATCCATCATACGAGTCACTTGTTGCATAAAATCATTAGATGAGGATTCACCGGTTACCTTAGAAAGCTCCTCAACCTTGTCGTCTGATAACTTGAAAGCCGGCATGACGAACTCCTCAACTCTTTTGACAAAACCACCGCGATCCTTCTTGAAGCCCTTCAAGAATTGCGCCTTGAAGTGCTCCTCAGCAATCAGGTACCGCTTCCGCTCCTCGTCCGTGAGCTCTTCCATCGTCGCGGTGATGATGTTGTCTTTGTCAAGGTCGCACGTTGATCCAGACATAATTGGAGTAGATTGAATCGGTCTTGAAACCAGATTAATCTTTCCCCAGCCAACAAACTTGAGATCGATCGAACGCGCAGCACGGCCGTCACAACGGCCAACTCCTGAGCTCCTCGGGCAAACCGGTCAGACCGGTTCCTAGAACCGGTCAGACCGCTTTTTGGCAGGAGGTCGTGAAGAACTAGAAACTCGAGCTCGGGAGGGACCCCGTCGGAGCTCAAGCAATCTACGGTTGCTCTAGGGTCGGCAGGCCACCTAGAACGTCCTTGAACGCCGTAGAGACGAGCAAAGAACAGCAAATATGGGTTGGAAAAGATTAGGGTTTGAGAGATAAAAAAGTAAAGGATAAACGTGTTTGATTCGATTGGAATACATCTCAATCGGCCTTAGCCTAGGTTTGAGAGGTAAAAATAAGGGACAATTGTATTTGATTCGATTGGAATACCTCAATCGGCCTTCTAGCCTTTATATTTATAGGCCGGGGAAGTCTTACCCCTCATGAGTCGGTTACAATATGGGATTAAACTCAGAATCCTAAACCTACTCGAATTACAGATAAAACCGGTCTGACCGGTTTGTCCGGGTGACTGCCAATTTTGGCTGTCAACGCCACCTAACCATCTCAACTATGTAGCACATGTGATGGTGTAAAATATACTTTTTTTGGAAGTAGCATGTGACCCCCCTTTAGCACTGGGTCGTAACATGACCCGGTGCTAAAGGGTGACCCTTTAACACCGGATGGTGTTACGACCCGGTGCTAAAGGGTCGGGGCCTTTAGCACCGGATGGTAACACCAACCGGTGCTAAAGGTCACCTTTTAGCACACCTTTAGCACCGGTTGGTGTTACCAACCGGTGCTAAAGTGTCTCCGAGGGTACCCAAATTTAACACCCGGTGCTAATACACCTTTAGCACCGGATTCAAATGGCGCCGCGGCCTATGAGGGGTGCGAATGTGAGTTTTTCTGGTAGTGAGAGCATAATGATGGGTAATTTCTTCATATCTAATAAAAGCATTTCTCATTTGAAGATTATGATTTTACACTACTTTTGCCCCTATTTTGATATCAAATCATGATTGTGCTCTCGTTTTTTATCACTTTATGATTCAGCCCCTACTTTTCGAATATAAAGAGAGAGTTTACCCCTATCCCGTGAACAGCATTTAACTGTGTCAAAAAAAAAACAAGTTTGCCCATACGAATACGCCTCTACTTTTTATAGCACTTTGTGATTTTATCCTTTTTTGACATCAAATATTTAGACTACTTTGATAGACTAACAAATAATTTGGATGTTAACCACTACAGAATTTTATGCATCCACTCTTGTTTATATATGAAAGAAAAATGGTACGATTAGAAGGTCAGTTAGAGATTATCACGGAGTATTTAAACTGTTGATGTTAACTATAATCTATTAATTGTTTACTGAGCACTTAGAATCGGGGAAATGAGCAACTTGTCAATTGAAGAAAAATAAGTTTTATCCGTTTTCCTCTTTGGCAACAGAAAAGCTATGTTGTATGAAATTGCCTCATATTTGATACATGACCACTTAAAATTAAAGAAGCTGTTTTTTTACTACCTTCAGCAGGAGCTTGGTGGAAAGGCCTGAACCCAAAAAATTTCCTTTGAAGAAAGAAATAGTATTAAACGTTTCCTCTACTCCACACAACCCCATCACAAACGGTTCAAAACGGCCATCACTTGTGATGTTCCGTTTGTGATGCCCCGGGCATCACAAACGGTTCCCCCCATCACAAACGGTTCGTTTTTCCAACCGTTTGTGATTTTCTATGTCCGCAATAAACCCCAAAAAATACGAAACAATAGGGAAAAAATTTATTTTCATTTGGGGAGGCGCATAGTTCGCGCCATTTTTTCGCGCATAGTTCGTGCGCTCCGCGGCCAGCCGGGTTCGAACTCACGACCTCTCCCTCGCGCGTAGCCTCCTCTACCACTCCACCTGTCCGCCACCTGTGACTAGATAGCGTTCCGATTCCTATCATATTATACCAGACCGAGTTTAAATTGCTTATTTGAGGCCCTAAACGACTTCAAATCAAAATCTGTTGAACTACAAAGTTTCCTAACTTTGAAACCTATAACTTTCATGTTGACCGTTTTTTCATCCGAGGCCGTTTACGAAATTTGAATTTCAAATTTGAGAATATTCAAACTTAGATCTAGCAACTAAATGTGTATTTATGGATCGTTCAATCATCCACACAACAAAGGCAGTGAAGAAGATGAAACCCACAATGGCAAGCCAAAGTTCCTTCGTTAACGGCTTCAAAAATATCCATCGGATATGTATTAGCGGCTTCAAAAAGATCCATCCAATTGGTGGTTTAGAGTCATTGTCACCGGTTATGGTCACATCACCCACTGCTCCATTGGACCCCTGTTTAGTCAAGAGTGAAAAGGCAAAGTCATTTACTATTTCAAAATATAGTTTGAACGTGTACCATATACATCATCACAAAGGGTTCAAAAACCGTTTGTGATGAGGGGCATCACAAAGGGTTCGTATTACGAACCGTTAACGGTTTTGGTAAAACCGTTTGTGATGGGGGTATCACAAACGGTTTTTCAAAACCGTTTGTGATGCTGCCGTTTGTGATGTCGCTTTCTGTAGTAGTGTTTTGTTTTAGCAAATACAGCAAAGTAAAACAAAATGCATGATAGGTCTCGTTGAACTGAAGGTACCACGCATTTTGAGGATGTTGGTGAACGTTGTATGCTTTAATAAGTTCACTTTTCCACCGTTCCTCTTTTCTAATACCTAATTATTATGTTTCCATGGTAATATATTGCAGATGAATTTCGATAACTTGACAATAGTGCAAGCCACGTGATAGCAAGAATCTCAATCTTAGGTAATTATCATGTACTGAAACTATATTGAATGCATCCATATAATGCCCCACCTGATGAAACTAAGTGCGTCCTCCCTCCGTCCACTTTTAATATATGCATATAAGGCGAGTCTCAGTGGGGTTTTATGAGAGTTTTATGACAATAAATGTACTGATGTGGCGGAGGAGAGAGTGAATAGTTTCATGGGATGTGAGAGGAGTTTCATCACCATGAAACTCATCTGGCACAGTTACCTAGTTTCTGGTCTAGGTAACCGTGTGATGAAATCCTGCACTGAGACTGGCCTAAGTGAGCAGCACAGACACCAAGGAGAAGTTAATCTCTCTTAGCATGCAAAAGCTGATTGGTCATGCATTAAATAGGCTACGAGTACCAAACAGGCATGCCCAATCAGTCCAAGGCGAAACGGACTATGATAACAAATACACATATCAATTTTGGACTTCTTTTCTCTTTTAATACGTCTATCAAACCTGGATGGAGGGAGTAATTGAGAATTGTTTATAAAACAAAAAGGTAATAATTCTGACTAATATATACCAAAACTCCAAAAGCCACCCGTTCTTCTCCGCAGCACTGTACACGATCACGAGATCATCACTCAAAGAACTTGGCTTTGTGCTGAAGGTAGCTACAAATATCTCTCCATAGGTTTGCTCAAGTTCATGTGGGACAAAAGAATGCAAGGAGCTCATGGAAATGAGATGCATCGGTAAACCAATTAGGACCGTATCTTTGTTCGAGCCTCTGATGTACAATAGGAAGCACTCCAAGCATTGGCACCAGCCTTCTTTGGTCTCTCCTTGAGCGTCACATGCATATTGCATTATTGCTGCATAGTATGCTCGCCGAAGAATGCGCAGTCAAATCTGAAGGTCAGCTTTCTTTTCTTGCAGTTCAGCTTGATGTCAAATCCAGCATGGCGTGCATATCATTCAAGGAAAGCAAACACGACCTCCTCCATATTCTCATCAGAGCATGTTGACCGTGGGCATCATGCCCGATTGCCAGCATAGATTACAAATACTACACCTGATAGAATTATTAAGAAGATAAATTATGACCACAACAGTTAGTGGACTGATTGTAACGACCCAAAAAAAAGAAAAGGAAAAGAAAACCCCATGCCCGGCCCCACCTATCATCCTCACCCTCTCCTCTCTCTCCCTCGGCCTCGTCATCCCGCTCACTCACGATTGGGCTTCGCGGACGGCGTCGCCACGTCACCGCCGCGCACCGGCCGAAGCCCCGCCTCCCTCGGCCGTCCGCGCCTCGTCTCGCCCTCCCCCTCCTCTATTTATCCAAAGCCGCCGGCTCCTCCCGAAACCCTAACGCTGCTCCTTTCCTCCATGGCCGCCGCCGCCCGGAGCTCCACCTCCACCGTCGTTCTCCCCCTCCGGTGAGCCTCCGCCGCCGTTCTTTGCGCCGCCGCGTGTTCCCGCACCTTCTCCACCTTCGCCGGCCCTCACCCCTCCCTATATCGCCGTGTGTAGCGCCGCCGCCGTCGCCTCGCTTCGCCGGCCGCCGCCGCTCATGGAGCGCCGCCGTCACCGGTCCTCCTCGCCGCCAACCGCCGCCGGTGAACTCGTCGTGCCCCGGAACATGGCATGCTCTCCGTCCGCCGCCGCCTCGGCCCCTCCTTGTGCCGGCGCAGCTCCGCCGCGCGCCATGCGTGCTCTGGGCGTGCAGCCCGCACGCGCCACGGCTGGGCCGCTGCTGGGCCTTGGGCCACTGCAGCAGCAGGCCGCCGCTGGGCCAAATCTGGCCTCGGCCCAAGTTGCTGCTGTGCTGTGCATGTGTTTATATACATATATGTGTATGCTGGTTCTTGTATGATTTTTATTAAATTCTGTAGAGCTCAACAAATCGTTATTCTTGTTTTGTTAGGTTCCAGCGATGTTTCTCTGTGATCTAAAAATATGAAACTTCCATGCTACTGTGTTAATGTTTGAGTTATAGATTTAATTGCTCTAGGGATGAAAAATGCATGTTAAATTTTATATTGCTCCAAAAATTGTAAATCCAACTTTGTTAGGATCCCTGAATCATGCTCTACCCATAAAAGTAGATCAAGTTCACTGTTTGGACCTTTTCCTTACTGTTTTAGTTTAATCTATCTTTCTAGGGCTGAAAATTGTGGTATTTTTCATATATTGTAGAAATATGATACAATGGTGAATCCAACTGTGATAATCTGATCTCTCTTTCTAGTCTATGATAAAAATGTGTTTGGCATTCTTACGCTCTGTTTATATGTGTTTCTTGAATTATTTGCCCTAGGACTCCTCATTTTGATTTAATTGCTGCTATTAAAAGAAAATAGGTATTGATATGAATCCAACTCCATCAAATGGTTTTTTCATCTTCTATTAGAATAATTTATCTTTGTAATATTTCTATTATATATGATTTTATTTGCTTAATATCTTAATAGCTAAGTATGTATGCTTAAGTAATTATTTTTTTCCTGCCCGTTAAATGTATGTCCTTGCCTTGTCATGGTTATGTATATTTGCTTGATGCATTTCATAAGCATTCTCATGTGCATCATTCTAATGCATGCATACATTCATATATTCTAGAAAATGAAACCACTACAGCGTTTTGGGCATATCGCGACAGGTTTTTATGGCAACAGGGTGTTTTGGTCGCGATAAACCTGGCTTAACGCGACAATGAACGATATTGGTCACGATAGGGGTTTGTGTTGCAGCCAATTGTGTACCGTTGCAATTTCAATGGCAATTGCAACAACGCATGGACGTCTATTGCAATTAGGGCGTTGGTATTACGACGCTTATTGGTAACGGTTGCAGTAGTTGCCCATGTCACAACGACTATGACACGTCGCTATTAGAGTATTACTTATAGCGACGAAAATGCACTCGTTGTGACTGAAAAATTTTATATTGCATCGTGAATCGAAAGTGTTGCAAACTATAGAGGGGTATAGCGACGCCAATGATCTCGTTGCGATTGAAATATTTGATATTGCAACCTGAATCGAAAGTTTTGCAAACTATTAAGGGGTATAGCGACGCCAATGTGCTCGTTGTGAATGAAATGTTTGATATTGCAACCTGAATCGAAATTGTTGCAAACTAGAGAGGATTATGGCGACGCTAACACGCAATCGTCGCACTAGAGAATATGCTATTGCGACAAAAATATCCCCGTTGCAATCGAAAACAATATTAGTCGCAATTGATGCGTTCTCCTGTGTCACTTTTAGCCAAAGATCAGCCTTGTTTCTAAACCCTGCCAATTAGGCCCATCAATGAAATCGACATCTGTCCAACTTGGAACCCACCGAAAATTGGAGGCCTAACGGACCCACCGAGTCCTAACCCAACTCGATCTTTGTCGTTTCACCGATCCTCACCCTAATAAATATACGACGAAGGAACGAACGAAACCAAATCAACGCATCTTGTTGATGTCTTGCAATCCGCCAGGGCGCGCGTGCGATCACCTGCATTCTGTTCTTCGGATCCAATCTGCCAAGGTATATGATCGATGTTTATTAGTTTGTTAAATATTTGTATATACATCTATTTTAATATTGTAGTATGGAACACTGATCAAGCACGCTCTTTGTACATATGGTTTAGGAGATTAAAATCTGCACGATATAGTTGTTTTTTTTTTGAAATGGCAAGTGAAGAGGATTGCAGTTGGATGGAATTGCCGACTGAAGATGATGCGTGGCATCGCGGCTTCGACAAGTTTATGAATGATCTGTTTGAAGGAAAAGAGGAAGGAGAGTCTGAGCATTGTCCGTGTACTATGTGTCGTTGCATGGCATATCATAATAGAGAGAATATCGAAGGTCACCTGGTTAGGTCAGGGTTTGATGCGGAATTCATAAAAAACCAAAAAAAAACGTCATCATCTTGCCGCTGATCCTATCATCCATGTGTTTGATTACGACGATCATGACGATCGGGAGGCCACCAATAATTTGTTTTCCTTGCTGATCAGTGGTGCCATACATGGTGGAATTCAAGGTGGTAATGAAGAGTAGCCAAATGAGTCAGCACGCAAATTTTTTGAATTATTGGAGCAAGCTAAGATAGAGTTGTACCCTGGATGCAAGGACGCTTCAAAGGTTTCTTTCATTGTCAGGCTATATCAGATCAAGTGCATGTGTGGTCTTAGCAACGCTGCAATGGAGCAAATACTGTTATTATTCCGTCTTATGCTGCCTGAAGGGTATTGTCTCCCGGATTCACTGGACAAAGTTCGAAAGGTGGTTCGAGACCTTGTCTTGGACTACCAAAAGATCCATGCTTGTGTCAATGACTGTGTGTTATTCCGTGGAGCGTACGCAGACATGGAGAACTGCTCAACTTGCAACGCCAGTAGGTGGAAATTTTCAAATTCAGAACAGGGGAATGACGTGGTTGTCACTGATGCAACAAAAAAGAAGCGGTCGAGATGCAGGAACTTAGCAAATCGATTGCAGAGACCCTTTGTCGTCTTGAGATGATTTTCCCTCCAGCATTTTTTGATATTATGATGCACTTACCGGTGCATCTTGCCTGGGAGGCTGAATGCAGAGGCCCTGCTTGCTATAGGTGGATGTATCCAGTTGAGAGGTACCTATGCACAGTCAAAGGATATGTGAGGAACAGAGCGCACCCAGAGGGTTCAATAGCAGAGGGATATATTTCGGAAAAGTGCCTTACATTCTGTACTCGGTTCTTTCAAGGTGTGAGTGTACGAAGATTGATCGGCCAGAGCGTCAAGAAAAGAGTGCTGTTAATGAACCACCTGCTGGTCTGAGTGTATTTGCGAGCAGGGACATGAACAGAAAGAGAACTACTTCTAAGCATAATATGGAGGCACTAGGTCCCGAAGTCTTGCAGACGATGAGGCACTACATAATATCAAACTGTGATGAGGTGCTTCCATGGATAAAGTAAGTACCACATGTAATTTATTTGAATCTTGTTACATGGTCCACACTACATATCTCATTGTGTTTGTTTTTCTTTTAAAAAATGTTGCAGTGAGCATAAGGCCAAATAGAGAAAGGTAGATCGAAGAATGTTGATAGGAGGCACACCGATAAATTCGTATCATGGTTCGAGCGAAAGGTGAGTAATATACATTTGTGTTAAATTTAAACTCGTCAATCTTGAATGTGGTCGTAACATATTGTCAAAACATATGTGATTGTAGATGAGGAACCTACATAGCGAGGGGAAAGCAGATGCCATGATTTATTCTCTATCTCGTGGTCCTGAAACAAATATAGCTACTGTGAAGAATAGGTGCTCAATCAATGGTTTCTATTTTCGGGCATCGCACGTGGAGAAAAATCTAACGACACAGAACAGTGGTGTTGTCGTCAGGAGTCAAGATGGCATGGAATATGCTTGTGTCAATGACTGTGTGTTATTCCGTGGAGCGTACGCAGACATGGAGAACTGCCCAACTTGCAACGCCAGTAGGTGGAAATTTTCAGAAGAACAAACAAATCAAAAGGGTACAGTAAAGATAAGTTTGGGATTATCGATATTGATACCTCTCAGCGTCGCTATTCAGCTGAGCCTTACGTCCTGGCGACTCAAGCGAAGCAAGTGTGCTTTGTGAAAAGCGGGAATCCGAAGAAAGAAAACTGGTGCAGCGTCCTCAGAATGAAACCTAGGAAACTGTTTGCCATGCCTGAAGGAGAGGAAGACACTAACATTAATGTTGGTGATACTGATATGGACGAGGTGGTTATAGGTGTAGAAAAAATTTCTGTTGCGGACCAAGACGATGTGTCAACTTGGAGGAGGCCTGATGTGGAAGGGACAAGGGTTGATGCTTCTGTTGTTGAGCTTGCTAAACCAATGCCTGAACCGGATCACGCAGACATATCTGAAGATGACGACAATGCTGATGACACCTACACCGGAGACTGAGTGGTAGATTAAGAACAATGGAATTCAGTATGTATGCAGTGGTGATGTAGTCAAGTACTCTGCTACTTAAGTACTGGTTCACCCTATGTCAGTCTTTAACGAAAATTTGACAGCCGGACCCACATGTCATTCTTATATCCAGAAAGGTTTTCACATTCAAAAATGGACAAATACAACCAAGATTTTGTTACACTCAATGAGGTGAAATGGAAAAATGTTGAATAACAAAGTTTCATAACTCTTCAAGGTCTAAAATATTTATTTAGGTCATTTTGTCAAATTCAAAAGTGATAATAACATGTAGTACAAATTTGAGCAGTCTATGGCATAGCTTCTTATACCATGTGAATGAATAAATATTGTAGTCCAAATTCCATAGTTTCAATATCGAGAATTGAGCATGTGGGACCCACTGCATATGGCAGGAGGGAAAACTCAGCACTATTTTTTGCCAAAAAATTTTTCCCAGCGCGCCAGATTAACACCCAAGTTAAATATCGCCTCAGAACGTTTTCAGCCAAAACAATTTTTCACATCCCGCCATTACCACCAGTTTAAATAAGGCGTCCTCATCCCACGTCCCCCTAAACTTCACGCGGCGGCGGCGACCATCGCTCATTCCTTCCCGGGAAGGCGACGACGAGGGGAACGTGGAGGCCGGAGGGGATCTGTAACACCCAAAAATAGCCTATTTAAATTTTTTTTATAATTAATTGATTATTTATTATCATGTTCATGTTTAATGTAGGTTAAATAAATATTTTCTAGAAATTAAAATCAAATATAAGGCATAGAAACATTTTTTGTTGCATTCATGCTGCTGCATTTATTTTTGTATTGCTTGTGGTTCAAACGAGAATTTAAATCTAAATTAAATTCGCATTTGAACCCCTTTGTTTTGAGCTCTAGAAAAGTTGCTACGGTCTTAGTTCACTTCTGCCCCCTCAATTCTTTTCTTGGTCCGATTCCACTCCCTCCTCTTTTCTCCCGCGTCACGGCCCAGTTCCCCCTCCTCTGTTTCCAGCCCAGCCGGCCCAGCAGCTGTTTTCCCCGCCAGCCGCAGTAGTCCACTTCTGCCCCCTCAACTTTTCCTCACGTCCGCTTCCAGCCCGGCCCGACATCACTCCGGCCCAGCTCTTCAGCACCGCCTGCCCAGCCTACCTCCACTTCTTTCCCCCCACCTGCTTCTGGGCCGCCATCCCCGAACGGCCCAGCCTGCCCACTTCGGCCCAGGCCGACTCCTGGCCCAGTAGCCGGCCCGACTTGAGCCACCCCCCGCCTCTCCCATCGACACCTGGGGCCCATCGTGTCATCCCCTTCCTCCCGCCGGCCAAGCCCAGGCCCGAGATCGCTGCCGCGGCCCAGCGCCTGAGCCACCCCCGCGCTGCCTGTGGACCCTGCCGAAGCTTCGGCGAAGCTTCCTTGCCCCCACCTTCCATCCTTGCCCCGCGCTCCCGTTAGGAAGGCCATCCCCTCCTATGGAAAGGCACCGCCGCCGCCGTCCTTCCTCGGCGTGAGCACCACGCCACCCCCGTCGCCCTAGGTCCCCTCGGCCCTATATAAACCGCCCTCCCGCAGCTCCCAATCCCCACCAAGCTCCGATCCAGAGCCCCAACACTCCCTTCCCCCTCCACACAGTGCCGCTGCCCCTCTCCACCGCCGCCCTCGCCATTGCCGGTCGAGCCACTACTGTGGTCGACGCCGGACCAAGCCGAGGCCGCCCAGAGCATCTCCACGCCAAAACGGAGCTTCGCCGCTTGGTCTCGTCGCCCATCAAGGGCCAGAGCACCCTCGCCGACGTACACCGGCGACCGACCGTCCGCCGCTCGTCGTCGTCCCGCTGCGCTACTGCCTCTTCCTCGGCTTGGACGTCTTAGGTAGTCTCGCCAGGTCTTCCTGATGCTTTAGCACCAAGAGCAAGTCGAAACCGTGCCCCGTAACCTCACCACCCATGCTCACCGTCTTACTCCGCCGCCGCTCGCCGCCGACAGCCATCTCCGCCACTCCATCGACGACGAGACCCACCCTGGTGGACTCGCCTTGCCTCCCTAAAGCCGTAGGGCCCATTCCCATCCCAAACCGAGCCCCCTAGCCCAAGAATCGCCCAACTCCGGCGAGCTCCGCCGCCGCCCGACCAGCGCCACCGCGTGTTTGGTCGCCGCCGGCGACCACTATCTCCCCCTTCCACCCTCGGCCGTCAGATCCGGATCCTACTGCCCCGATTAAACCAGCCCCTGAGTCAAATCCCCTTGTACCTGTCAACCTAGGCAAATATGCAAAAGAGCCCCTCCACTTTCTGGTTATCAACCCGCAGTCCATTCCAATTCAAAAATATTCACAAGTAGGTCCTGTTTTATTCAGAAAACCCCCCTGAGTTTTCAAATAATAGAACCCGCGGTCCGTCCCTCGTCTTTTTACGCGTTAGCCCTCGTAGTTATACGCATAATTACGTATAGGTCCTCATTTTCTTACAGATTAGTCCCTGAAACTTCAAAACTCCATAACTTTCACGTTTTAGCTCCGATTAGTGTGATTCTTGCGCTCATGTGTTCGTAGCGAAGCGTAGATTGTTTCTAAAACCTTATTTTGTACTGTTTTTACTGTTTGGTGTACTGTTTCTAATAGAATACCTTTGTTTGCATGTATTGGCTTGTGGATTCTTGTGTGGTGATTCATGTCCAGTCGGTGAGCCGTCCGCGTTGGACTTTGAGTACGAGGATTTCCAGGAGCCGTATCAGCAGCAGGCGCCCTCCGAGGAAGGCAAGTTATAGCTCGGACAATCCTTGCTACCTACCTCACTGTATTACATTAATGTTACACTCATATGCATGTGTCTAATTTTGATTACCTTTAAGGTTGTACCTAGTCTTGTTTATCCTATTCCATTGATTACCTTGGGTTACTGCATTATGGGTATATTATTGCTAGGCACCGCTACTGTCATCTTTATTATTTATGTTAATCTTGACATAATGGTCCACTTCAACTTTAATGTTAAAATATGTTTTTTCATGGATCAGGGAGCTAGGGCGTGTGCTTCGTCCTTTGCTCTAGTGTCTCTCCCTAAGGACTGGTTCTTAAAGCGGCAACCCAAGAGCCTGTCGCCACTGCTAGAACTATAACGGCTCTGGTCTTGGTCAAGTAGCTTGTACGGCTCTAGCTTGACAGTGGTTACCGAGGGGCCAACGGCGTTAGTTGAAGCAAGGTGAAAGGGTGATTTCCGATTCCACCGAGGACGGGAGATCCGTCGGCTATGTCTCGTTAGGCACAGTCCCGTGTTGGGAGTCTCAGCGATTGAGAACTCCGCATGTTGCGATTTAGAATATGGAGTTTATTTATGCCTAATGATACTTACACTTATTAATTGGGTTGCAACCGGGATTCATACACTTGTAGTAACTTGGATTATGCTAAAATGAACCAACTAAAAGTGCTTAATGCAGTTGATCCGCGTCAAGCCTTTTAAGCCTCATACACCCGTGCTATACTTGCTAAGTAACTCTGTTACTTACACTTGCTATATTTTTGTCATTTTGCTGCAAAATCCCGGATGGGTAACAGATTGGGCTGTGCATGAGTCTGCTGCTGAGTTTCCCGAAGACCTGCCGTTCTTCTGAGTGTGTTCTCCCAGTCAGAGTCCATGTGGAGTACAGCCTCGTTTAGAGAGAGTTGTTATTAGTCTTCCGCTGTATTGGTTAGTTCATTTATGAAGCAACTTTGATGTAAACTCTCTCATTAATAAAGCATTTATTTTCAGCATTTGTGTTTCTGTTATCATATTTGTTGACTATATGTGTTCTATGGACTTCCTGGGCACGCATATAGTAGCATTCGGGTTTCTGTGTAAATCCAGGTGTGACAGATTGGTATCAAAGCCATGCTGACTGTAGGAACGCAGCCTAGCTAGAACGGTTGAAGAAATCTTAGGAGACCACCATGATTCAGTGATCGTTTAGTTTTTCAAAAAAACAAAAAGAAAGAAAAACCAATCTGTTGTCGAGTCTTGTGTGAATTATGTCTCTAGGTGTTTGATTTTGTTGTTATTATGCTTATGCTTGATTTGGATTTTTGTAATGATTGTGATGGTCATAGACATGAGTCTATCTCCATCTAGATATAGGGACTAAGGTTTAAGGATATTAGTGTTTACATAGAGGGGGTGTTTATTTCTCTTTATCTATCCAAACCACCGCGCCACTCGGCTATATTCAATGGAGTTCTGATGAGAATTATTTGCTGATGATAGATGGTGAACACGAGGAGGAAGGCTGGTGCCGGTGGGAGTGGCCAGAACCCGAACCCGAACCCACTGCCTCCACCACTGCCACCCTCCATGGAGCAGATGATGCAGATGCAGCTCCAGCTGACGCAGCAGATGGCCCAGACCATAGCGTTGATGCAACAGCAACAGCAGAACCCTCCTCACCAGCCTCACGTACCGCCAAGAGACAAGAGAGGCGAATTTCTGAAGGGACGCCCTCCTACCTTCACCAAGGCCAGCGATCCTCCGCAGGCAGATGATTGGCTCAAAGCGGTGGAGAGACAGCTTGACATCGCACAGTGCAACGACTGGGAGAAGGTGTTGTACGCAGGAGGACAGCTTCAGGGGCCAGCATTGGATTGGTGGGATTCATACCAGTATGCTCACCCCAACCGTGCTCAGATCACCTGGCAGGAGTTTTATGACAGCTTCCGCTCTCACCATGTGCCGGAAGCTTTGATGACTTTGAAGAAGAAGGAGTTCCTGGCGCTGAAGCAAGAAGGGATGAGTGTCACCGCTTACCGTGACAAGTTCATCAAGTTGGCCCGTTACGCTCCAGAGGACGTGGACACTGACAGGAAGAAGCAGACCCGGTTTCATGATGGCCTGCAGGATGCTCTACAATACCAGCTGATGTGCACTAAGTTCCCCAACTTTCAGGAACTGGTGCATGGCGCCTTGATGCTGGAACACAAGCGCCATGAGATAGAGGAGAAGAAGAGGAAGTTCCAGGGTCAGCAGACTGGGAGCAGCAGCCGCCCCCGCTTTGCTCCTCCGCAGGGGAATCAGCAGATGGGAAGCCAGCAACGCTTCCAGGGCCAGTCCAGCTTGGTGAACCGTGGCCAGTACCAGCAGCGTCCTCAGTACCCCCAGGCGCCACAGCAGCAACGTTTCCAGAGTCAGCTGCAGAATGCACCAGCTCAGCGCAACCAGGCACAGCCAAGTCCTGTTCATCGCACCGCCCCAGTCAACACTACACCAGTGGGTCCGAGGGTGTGTTACCACTGTGGAGAGCAGGGGCACTTCGCTAATGCCTGCCCCAAGAAGGCCCAGAACGCCGTCGGACAAAACCAGTGGACCGAACAGCAGCAAACTCAAGCAGGCCGAGGTCCGCAGAACCCCGTCAGAGGCAAGATCAACCACATGGGTGCTGAGACTGCAGAAGGCGCTACTGACGTGGTTGTGGGTACGTTCCTTGTCAATTCGGCCCCTACAACTGTTTTATTTGATTCTGGAGCCTCGCATGCTTTCATCTCTGCTGCATTTGTACAAAAGAATATGTTGACCCTGCGACCCATGGGGAATACTATGCTAGTTAGCTCACCGGGGGGAGAGCAACGAGCCAGCTTACGCTGCTCCCGGACCATCATCTCCATAAGGGGGGTAGACTTTGAGGTATACCCCATAGTCCTGAATTCCGTTGGGTTCAACTTGATCCTGGGAATGAATTGGTTGGCCTACTATGGCGCGGTGATCAAGTGTGCTGAAAAGATGATACAGTTGACAACGAAGTCCGGAGATATGGTGGAGTACCAGGCAGTGAAACCCTCAGGACAGTGTCAAGTCAATCAAGCTGCAGGTGCAGCTCTTGAAGACATTAGAGTGGTGAATGAGTTCCCGGACGTATTCCCAGAGGAGTTGCCAGGTATGCCCCCGGAGCGAGAAGTTGAATTTATTATTAAGCTTAAACCTGGCACTGCACCTATTGCTAAGAGACCCTATAGGATGGGAGTAAAGGAATTGGAAAAACTTAAGGAAGAATTAAACGCCTTGCTAGCCAAGGGGTATATTCGTCCTAGTTCTTCACCATGGGGAGCCCCGGTGTTGTTCGTGGACAAGAAAGATGGGACACAGAGGTTGTGTGTGGACTATCGAGCCCTCAACGAGGTGACAATCAAGAACAAATACCCACTGCCGAGGATTGATGATCTGTTCGATCAGCTGAAGGGAGCTTGTGTGTTCTCCAAGATCGATCTTCGATCGGGCTATTACCAGATGAAGATCCGACCGTCAGATATTCCCAAGACCGCGTTCACTACTCGGTATGGGTTGTATGAGTTCACCGTCATGTCCTTTGGATTGACTAATGCTCCTGCATACTTTATGTACCTAATGAACAGTGTGTTCATGGACTACCTCGACAAGTTCGTGGTGGTATTAATTGATGACATACTGGTCTTCTCCAAGAATGAGCAAGAGCATAAGGAACACTTGAGATTGGTGATGCAAAGACTCCGGGAACATCAACTGTATGCCAAGCTGAGCAAGTGTGAGTTCTGGTTGAAGGAAGTGGCATTCCTGGGTCATGTGTTGACCGGGAGAAGGTGCTGTACGCTGGAGGACAGCTT
>OAMR01000202.1:822767-850683 GCA_900205405.1 Echinochloa crus-galli | reverse complement strand
TAAATATTTTCTGGAAATTAAAATCAAATATAAGGCATAGAAACATTTTTTGTTGCATTCGTGCTGCTGCATTTATTTTTTGTATTGCTTGTGGTTCAAACGAGAATTTAAATCTAATTTAAATTCGCATTTGAACCCCTTTGTTTTGAGCTCTAGAAAAGTTGCTACGGTCTTAGTTCACTTCTGCACCCCGAATTCTTTTCTTGGTCCGATTCCACTCCCTCTTCTTTTCTCCCGCGTCACGGCCCAGTTCCCCCTCCTCTGTTTCCAGCCCAGCCGGCCCAGCAGCTGTTTTCTCCGCCAGCCGCAGTAGTCCACTTCTGCCCCCTCAACTTTTCCTCACGTCCGCTTCCAGCCCGGCCCGACATCACTCCGGCCCAGCTCTTCAGCACCGCCTGCCCAACCCACCTCCACTTCTTTCCCCCCACCCGCTTCTGGGCCACCATCCCCGAACGGCCCAGCCTGCCCACTTCGGCCCAGGCCGACTCCTGGCCCAGTAGCCGGCCCGACTTGAGCCACCCCCCGCCTCTCCCATCGACACCTGGGGCCCATCGTGTCATCCCCTTCCTCCCGCCGGCCAAGCCCAGGCCTGAGCTCGCTGCCGTGGCCCAGCGCCTGAGCCACCCCCGCGCTGCCTGTGGACCCTGCCGAAGCTTCGGCGAAGCTTCCTTGCCCCCACCTTCCATCCTTGCCCCGCGCTCCCGTTAGGAAGGCCATCCCCTCCTATGGAAAGGCACCGCCGCCGCCGTCCTTCCTCGGCGTGAGCACCACGCCACCCCCGTCGCCCTAGGTCCCCTCGGCCCTATATAAACCGCCCTCCCGCAGCTCCCAATCCCCACCAAGCTCCGATCCAGAGCCCCAACACTCCCTTCCCCCTCCACACAGTGCCGCTGCCCCTCTCCACCGCCGCCCTCGCCATTGCAGGTCGAGGCACTACTGTGGTCAACGCCGGACCAAGCCGAGGCCGCCCAGAGCATCTCCACGCCGAAACGGAGCTTCGACGCTTGGTCTCGTCGCCAATCAAGGGCCGGAGCACCCTCGCCGACGTACACCGGCGACCGACCGTCCGTCGCTCGTCGTCGTCCCGCTGCGCTACTGCCTCTTCCTATGCTTGGAGGTCTCAGGTAGTCTCGCCATGTCTTCCTGATGCTTTAGCACCAAGAGCAAGTCGAAACCGTGCCCTGTAACCTCACCGCCCATGCTCACCGTCTTACTCCGCCGCCGCTCGCCGCCGACAGCCATCTCCGCCACTCCACCGACGACGAGCCCCACTCTGGTGGACTCGCCTTGCCTCCCTAAAGCCGTAGGGCCCATTCCCATCCCAAACCGAGCCCCCTAGCGCAAGAATCGCCCAACTCCGGCGAGCTCCGCCGCCGCCCGACCAGCGCCGCCGCGTGTTTGGTCGCCGCCGGCGACCACTATCTCCCCCTTCCACCCTCGGCCGTCAGATCCGGATCCTACGGCCCCGATTAAACCAGCCCCTGAGTCAAATCCCCTTGTACCTGTCAACCTAGGCAAATATGCAAAAGAGCCCCTCCACTTTCTGGTTATCAACCCGCAGTCCATTCCAATTCAAAAATATTCACAAGTAGGTCCTGTTTTATTCAGAAAACCCCCCTGAGTTTTCAAATAATAGAACCCGCGGTCCGTCCCTCGTCTTTTTAATTTACTGCATATGCATGTGTCTAAATTGTTCCTATTAAGGTTATTCCTAGCTTTGTTTATCCTATACCTTGATTACCTTGGGTTATTGCATTTGGGTAGAACTTTGCTAGGCGCAGCTACTGTCACCTTTGTTTAACTGTAAATTTTTGACTTAATGGTTCACTTCAATGTTAATGGTAAAACTTGCTTTTTAGCAACATGGATCAGGGAGTTAGGGCATGTGCTTCGTGCTTGGCCCTAGTGTCTCTCCGTAAGGACTGGTTCTTAAAGTGGCAACCCGGGAACCTGTCGCCACCGCTGGAACTATAATGGCTCTGGTCTTGGACAAGTAACATGTATGTCTCTAGCTTGACAGTAGTTACCGACGGGCCGACGGCGTTATGGGAAGCATGGGTGAGAGTATGGTTTGATCCACCGAGGACGGAGTATCCGTTGGCTATGTCCCCGTGAGGCACAGTCCCGTGTGGGAGCAAACGTTCTCCGAACGGGAGCTCTGCACGTTGCGCTTTTATTTTCCTTGTTGGCCTGCGTGCCGCGCGTTGGACGCTATCGACCCCCTCACGGTGGACTCCGTGGGCGTACGTCGATCTCGGTGCCCAAGTTCTCACCGCCTTGTTAAACTAGCGGCTACTGTCTTGTTAGGGTGTCTTGTGAAAAGCCTCGTAGCGTCCCTATGCAATCACACCTCGGAAGTGTTGATGTGCGTGGTTGGGTGCAACGTTCCTTTGAACGTTTACGTGACTGGTGGGTAAAGGGCGAAACCTCTGCAGAGTGTAAATCTATCATGATAGCCTTGCTCAGGGTCACGAGCAGCCTGGATCCTTTTTTATTAGAATATGGAGTTTATTTATGCCTAATGATACTTACACTTATTAATTGGGTTGCAATCGGGATTCATACACTTGTAGTAACTTGGATTATGCTAAAATGAACCAACTAAAAGTGCTTAATGCAGTTGAGCCGCGTCAAGCCTTTTAAGCCTCATACACCCGTGCTATACTTGCTAAGTAACTCTGTTACTTACACTTGCTATATTTTTGTCATTTTGCTGCAAAACCCCGGATGGGTAACAGATTGGGTTGTGCATGAGTCTGCTGCTGAGTTTCCCGAAGACCTGCCGTTCTTCTGAGTGTGTTCTCCCAGTCAGAGTCCCTGTGGAGTACGGCCTCGATTAGAGAGAGTTGTTATTAGACTTCCGCTGTATTGGTTAGTTCATTTATGAAGCAACTCTGATGTAAACTCTCTCATTAATAAAGCATTTATTTTCAGCATTTGTGTTTCTGTTATCATATTTGTTGACTATATGTGTTCTATGGACTTCCTGGGCACGCATATAGTAGCATTCGGGTTTCTGTGTAAATCCGGGTGTGACAGGATCAGGATGGTTCCTCGATCTCTGCCCTAGCGCACCTTGAGGCCATCCATGGCCAGCAATGGAGAACCCGTGGAACAACGAAATGGGATTGATGTAGTTGACCTCAAAGTTGACCTTCATAATGTCAGGTGCGTATTGGCCGCTTCACTCTACACCTTCTTGATGAGTTTCCTGGCTTTCATGATAAAATTGTGTGCAGTAGTTACATTGTTCCCTCCATGCAATCGATTAGATATACCTCTAATCCCATCTAGGGTCTCACTTGTAAATGAATCGTTGATGTGTCGTTCTTCTATATATTGGCGCATCTTATACAAGTCACTCAGTTAGGCACCAGGGAAAATTTGATTAAGGCCGTGATTTTTTGTCACATGTTTGTCCATTAATCTCATTTGTTTTTTGGAGTTCGAGGGCAAAACGCCCCAGCGTTAATTAAAAGGCATGAAGGTTTATCATTTTACAGCGCTGAAGCAGAAGGTAAAAAAACTTTTTAAGATTACTCTCCTCCCCTTTCAGATTGAACCCTGCAGAGCCACCTTTTACTAAGCTTTGCATCCAGTTTACCCTTCTATCACTAAAACCCCTAGATGAAAGGATCTCAAACATAAACTCCCAATATGTGCTCATGCAAGTCTATATCTATTCTAAAAATTTTAACATAAAGTAATTGTTGTTGTGAAACTGAATAGGCATTGTGCTATTTGACCACTACATATTTATTTTTCACATACTTCCAACTAGTATATATATACATATATGCATACACCAAGTTTTCCATGCTGCTGTATTAATATTTATGTGCACGTGTAGAGAATCCGAATTTACAGGTGAGGTGTGGACTGTACTAGTCGAAAGTCGTGGGGAAGGAGTACGATACTTCTTTTCTCAATTGGACAAGGGTGTTATAGACGTTACTGCCCTGGCAGATGTTAAAGAATCGCTCGGATTTGAGCACCGGGACTACACATACTACATGAAGAGAAATGAAGATGATACCAGTTGAGCGAGTCCTATAGAAATTAAATCTAAGAAAGATATACTGGAAATGATTCAGTATGTGGATTCAACCAATGAGAGGAAATTAAGGTTGGTCCTGTCAAAAACTGATGTTGATGCAGGGGCGGTTAGTGTTACACCCCTGAAACGACAAAGGGGGCATGAGCCGAATGGTGCTGATGGTTCTTTTTCTGATGATGAAGAGTACTTTTATCTTGATGAATACAAAAATTGGCTTGAAAAACAGGACGATGAATGTGGTATGTATGTTGATTGTTCTACACTAGCAACATTTAGCCTTGACTGCACATTATTCTCATACCAGTGTTTCTAATTAATTTGCAGACCTTCACGATGAGTTCAGGGAGGATACAATTACAACGTTCGGCAAATGGTTAACTAGTATCAGAGCTATCAAAGGAGTTAGTAAGTCCTTTATCCTTGTCGACTGCAGCTTATTTGTGATGAAAAATGTGAACCTACTAAGTACGTACATGTGTTTTCAGGGGTGTTTGATAAAGCTCAAGCTAAACCTACAGAAGTAGTCGTACTCCAAGAAGATGGGAGCAATGACAGCAGCCCGACGCCGCCATCAGAAACTATGCAACCACCACAACTTCCATCGCATGCTAGGAGACCAAGGAAGACAAAAGGTTATAGAAGCTCTACACCTCCAGAAACTTCACTCTTTATTTTTCATTGGTTTCTACTAACTCCTTATTCTTTCATTGGTTTCTACAACTGCTATTGTTTAGCAGTGAATGTTATTTTCTCTGGTGTGAATGCAAGTAGGTGGCAAGCCAGTTGGCCGTGGAACCCTGAAAGGGTTATCTTCAGTTGTCAAGAGATCAAGATCTGGCAGCAAAAAGTTGAAAATCCAACTTTCATCAAAGTTGGATGGTCCTGTGGAGAAAACTGACCTACCTTTGTTGATGATATTGTTGTAAATACTAGGGCATAGGCTCCACTAATTGGAGTCCGACATTGGAGTGATGTGCATCCGGCAGTCAAGAATGAAATCGTAGAAGATGTAATGGTAAGTCACTGTCCACCGCATTCACCTTGTTAATGTTATATAGCAGATGCGTTCCCTCTTTTTTGTTCATATCCAGTGTTATGATTGAATCATGCATGAATAACAAGTTTCCTTCCCACCAGGAAAAATGAACAACGAAATGGGATTGATGTCATGGAACTCGAAGTTGACCTTATTGTTCAAAATGTCAGGTGCGTATCGGCCGCTCCTTACCCCAGTACCAGGATTCTCAATTCTGATATTGGATCGATGAGGCACAAGCCTGCTGAGCTAAACATTGTGGAGTGGCACTATTTATGCCACTACTTTGGAACTAAAACATTCAGGGTACAAGTTTTTCTACTAAATTAAAGAACAACATTGTTAGTTATATAGAAGATGAGTTCAACCTTTCGTCGCTTAACATCACTGGTTCACTCCTTGCAGAATGCAAGCACCCAGAACTCAGGCAATCGCGGCCACGTGGCTAGCAATCATACTGGGGGTTCGAAACCTTACTCTCAGTGGAGTTAGGAAAAGGTAAAGATTGGTTACAATATTCTCATCTCGCACTATCTACATAGGAAAATCATATATTGATGCCGTGTATTGGTGCAATCACAGCGAGATCCCCAAACTGGTGCTGAGCCACGCCAGTTGGAGCTTTGGAAGATTACTCACTCTAGGGATGGAAAATGGAGAGATGAGGTGGCTGAGACTATTTATGTGAGTACAAATTTGATTGTAAACTTGCGTGCACATAACGCTCGTTTAAGTTTGAATCAAACCATGGGCACGGGGTTTCCTATCTTACAATTATTTCTTGCCCACAGGATTATACAGTCAGGAAATTGGCTAAACTAGCAAATCAAGAGGAGGGGGATAAAGGCACAAGTTCCACTCCGCGAGATGAACAGGAAGATAACATTTTCCAGGAAACATACAAGGAAAGAACACATGTCAAATTGTCCGTGTCACGTGGCTATGGTTACATGGCCACTCAAAGAAGCAGCAGAGTGTATCGGGAGAGGTTGTTTCAGGAGAAGCTCGATAAGGTCGAAGCACAAGAACGTCAGCTGGAAGAAATACTCAAGAACCATGAAGCTGACAAGGCACGCGAGAATGAAGAAATGGAGAAAAAAATGGAAATGAAAATGCAGGAACAATTTGCAAAGATAATCGTGCCATACAAGCACTTGCTGCCATGTTCAGAGGTAACCAGATGATTGTACCTGTTGTGTTCATAACTTGTCCAATGCAGCTAATAATAGCTTACCTTCCATCGTTTCAAATAAGCAGAATACACCTGCATCCAACAACAGTACGGGTCTAGTTGAACCTAGGGTCAATGAGGTCGGCACTGCTGCAATAACGTTAGTGCAGAGTCAAGACACAACGAACATGGTAATGACTATACTTGGTTGTGATTGAGAAAATGCATACTTATGCCACTTATCTCTCGCCTGCCCTCTTTCACAATGTGCAGACTCCCTTTGAAACCATCAACAATAGTTCTAATGAAGCTATACACACGAGGCAGGAGGAAGACATTCCTGCAACACCAGTTGTGCAGGATCATGTAACAGCACCCCAGGTAACGACACCGAACAAGCTTTCCAATCATGATGCATGGTGGCGTGCTTTCAATCACAGTTGATATAGTTCCAATATAAAACTATACATTCCAGAAGCATCCAGCAAGCACCGCCGTGAGAAAAGATAAAGAAATTATGCCACCTACCAACAGTCATGCAAGTGCCAGGATTACCAAGACACTATTCAGTGACAAACGTGATAATCGTGATGCACCTTCTGTTGGACCTCCAAGATATATCTCTTCAAACACGCTGCAGAGTCAGTCTAAGACGCGATCGGGAAGGAAGAGAACACAAGAGGTATGTACTAACTGAATTGTCGTTTCTTAATGCCACTTATATTTTTCAAGTTACAATCCATATGTTGCTGCATATATTCTAATTCCAAGACAAATTGGGTTCAGATGACCTAATTCTCTAATTTCTTTATATTCAGACTGGCATGGAAATAGAAGCTCTGGAGACGATAAAAGACTCAAGATCGGCCAACAAAAACCCTTTGCCAAACAAGAAGCACAAGCCTTCAAGCAAACCTCAGCTCCAGAAATGATGAAGACCATCAACAATACTGGGTGGGAGTGATACCCAAACTGTTGCGATGCTAGGGTCTGTAAAAACTTTGACACTACATTATAATGTGAGAGTGATGGACAAGAGTGCATACTGTAATGTGCTGAATTTTCTTCTGTTTATGAAGAATTGTGGTCTTGAATGATATGAATGTACATTGGTTGCATCAGTCTATATGTTTTGACTATTTTTGCTGCATTAAAGAATCATATATTGGGGATGGTTGGCATCGAGCGTGTGTCCTATGGCGACCAATATTTCGTTGCGCTTTCCTCTATGCCAATAGCAACGGACCATAGTTCATAGTGATATAGTACATGCATATGGCGACCAAAATTTATCTGATGCGTTTTCACTGGGGCATATAGCGTCGACGCATGCTTCATTGCGATACTCCTACACCCATGTAGCGACGCCAGTACGCGTTGCGATTTGGTTAAAGCATATGCCGACGACCAATCTTTGGTTGCGTGACCATCTACGTATATAGCAACAGAAATCAGCGTTGTGATTTTGTTCAAGCATACGGCGATGCCCAATCTTTGGTTGTGTGACCGTCTACGTGTATAGCGACGGAAAACAGCGTTTTTATTTTGTTCAAGCATATGGCGACGACCAATCTTCGGTTGCATGACCGTCAACGTGTATAGCCACGATAATTTGCGTTGCGCTATTGTTAAAGCATATGGCGACCACCCATAGTTGGTAACGTCACCATCTATGTGTATAATGATGGTTATTATTATTGCGAATTGGTTCAATCTTATGGCGACGATGCATAGTTGGTTGCGTGAATCTCTTCGTGTATGGCGACAACACATAGTGCTGCAATTTCGTTGGATCGTATGGCGACGAACCATATTTGTTGCGTGACCCTCTTCGTGTATGGCGACGGCAATTAGCGTGGCAATTTGGTTGAAGCATAATGCGTCAACGACCCCGAGTTTGGTTGCATTATAGCTCAAGCATATGGCGATGGATTACGACTTCGTTGGGATAGCCTACATACGAATTGCAACGGGTGGTATTGTATTGCGACACGATTCTATCATTGCAACAGAGCTTGTTTGCAACAGACCAAACAGGTCACAACAACCACTATCACGACCACGCATTTCGTTGCAATAACCTGTGTTGCAACGCCACCGGTCGTTGCTACTTCACCTAATTGCATCGTCAGGCACCGTCGCAACACGTTCTTTTTATCGCGACACGTTTTGGAACCGTTGCAGCAACATATTGCGACGGATCATATTGCAACACCTGCTGACGGAATGAAACCGTCGTAATCTATATGTATCGCGACCAAAAACCCCATATAGCGACCACTTGGACGCGTCACCAACAGCACCAAACGCTGTAGTGAACGCCGGAGAGCGAAGCCGTTGAGCCCGCGTTTGAGCCCGAAGTTGAAATGGTTGTCGAACCCGAGGATAACCAAGGCAAGCCGCTAAGAATCTTCCAAACCCGTGTTTTTATAATAAATTGATTATTATGCTATACTATGGGTTGCACTTGGGTGTCTATCTATTTATGTATTATTGGGTAGCACCTATGTCTTTAATGCATTTACCTTCCTTGGATTTCCCTCCAATACATTGTCGCTTGTATACTTGGGTTAAAGTTTATTTAATTTGTTAATGGCTTAGCTAGGCTTAGAGTTAGAGAAATGTCACTTGGGTCAAGGGAAGGGAGTTATGGGTTTAACGTCATTGCTATGTTGGATCCTTTGTTAATGTTGGAGAAAGGAAACATGTTGATAAAAGTGGTTGCGAGACTTGGGCGGATTGTAGGGCCATGAGAACGTAGTTGGTGACATAGAACCGCTCGAGTCGTTTAAGGCCCGTCCGTAGATGACCTTATCTTGAGCATCTTTCCGTGCTACCACATATCCGACATAATGGTAAGGATGAGCCCATTATCTTAGGTGTCTTGTTCGTTTGGGGCACGGTTCGAGACGTGTGGCCGCGGGCTATGTAGAGGGACCTAGGGGTGTCCCCGGTGGACCTAGTGTTGCCTCCGCACAAGCTAGGCGTGTCTCAAAAGTTCGGGGCTCTTTGGGAAGGGTTGTCATGAGTCCCCCCTTGTCCACCTTTAGCGGGGTGGGTGAGCCGTATGGTCCTCGTGTCGTGTGGATAAAAAGAGTACACCCTTGCAAGGTTAAATTAATTCGAATTGCCGCGCTCTCGGTTATGAGCAAGCTCAAGTTCAATGTATTCTTCGCTAAGTTCTCGTTCGGTTATGCTATATGTTCCAATGTTTATGTTTATATGAGGATATTAATGTTAAATCACTAAAACTTGTGGTGGGTTTGGGCAAGATTAATAAAACTTGCTAGCTGTCCATAGGGTGTTATTTCACTTACTAATGGTCAAAAACTAAGGTTAGGGTGAGATATGCTTTTGCAAACTTTACTTAACCTTAAAGCCTCATTCCTTGCTACATCCATATGCATAATCCTTGCTTATATATATTGCGTAAGTCTTGCGAGTACCTTTTTGTACTCATGATGCTGCGGTTACCTAAGTTGCAGGAGATCCGGAAGTGGTGTTACCCCAATGTCGATGATGAATAGTTCGTGCGGCCAATGCTTGCATCAATGGTGTTCTTGGGCAACAACACCATTGTTTATCCCTTCTTTCCGCTGCGAGTTAATGTTTCCTTTAAGAGTTTGAAGTTAGGGCTCGATTTTCAGAGATTCCAGTAGAGCCCGATTTTCTCAAAATTCCTACTTCATAATGGGATTTCTAATCACCTAATCAGGCAAATCCGGCTAGGGCGTCGGCGGCTCGGCCTGGGGATGGCCGGTGCGGGCGATCGGCACGACGGGACGACTGCACGCGGCGCAGAGGCAGAGGCCAGGCGCAATGACGGCCACGGCATGGCGGCGGCGCTTGGTCTCCGGTGCGGCCGGCGGCGGATCTGGCGCGACGGATTCGGTCCTAGCGTTGGAAGAGCTAGCTCTGGACTTTGCAACTACATCTGGTGATGACATCTTCAATTTTGCCTTTCCTTTTCATATAGACTAAGAGACAAGAGTCACCTTGGCTTCATTCGCGGATTCTCCTACTCAAAGATGGATTTCATCTGTAATTTATTCCTGGTGGATTATGCATGGGTACCCAGCGGTTACTTTGTAGCATAGTATCTCAGGTTACGAATTCAGATGGTCAGCCGTATTTGTAGTTCGTGACCGTTTAAAGTGGGTTAGGGCTGGTCTATATGGAAGCATTGGCCTGGTAATAAGGGGGAAGCAACACGGTGTGACTTGGTTGTGGTGGTAATTGCTACTAATTCATCGGTTCCGGGAAGAAATTCCTAGGTCTGACCTCAATTGGTTGAACCTGGCAGTGACCTTGTTGAAGGTATTGCTTGGATTAAGATGAATTACTCCCTCGTGAAAATATTTGATCTGGTCTTAATTGGCTGGGTCATTACAACGTCGGCACGTGCGCGTGTCGTTTCCTCGTTGGAGGCGTTGTATCAGGAGCCTACTTTATAGTCCAAGAGTTACTTTGGTTTGTGAATCGGATGAAGATGAAGGCACTTGTGGTAGTTTGCTAGGTCATGGTGCTCTCATTTTTTTGTTTCTTTTTCATTGGTTGTGTGCATCTTAGTTATGCAGAGACCGGGTTGGATCTTATATAATTATATCATCTCTATGTAATTGTCTAAGATCAATAAAGCTTCCCTTTTTCCAAAAAATGTATTACGAATTTGTTTCTAAAGTTTAAACCAATTCTCTTGTGTGAGTACATACTGTAAGATCTAATTCTTTAAAACTTTTTCTACCAATGAAAACCCCATTACCCCTCAAAACGTCCCCATCAGGCCCCACCTACCAGCTACGTTGCACCGATACGGCGGCATGGTGCCGTATCGCCGTATGGATACGCGGGGACACGGGGATACGCGGAGACACGGGGATACGCGTGATACGGCAGGGATACGCGTATCCCTGCGTATCCCAATTTTCCATCGCATGATAGGCTATAAATACGGTTGGGATACGTACCGTTCTGTCGCCGTATCGATCTTTTCGCATTCGCATCGACGCCGCCGACAGCGGATGCGTCGTGGCTCCTTGTCGACGCCTCCTCGCCTCCTCGGTCCGTCGCAAGCCTCCGCCCTCCGGCCGCCTCCGGCTTCGCGGTCCGCCGTCTTCCGGTAAGTGACGCTTCATCTTCGGCTCGTCGCCGCTGCCCCAGTTCATGCACAGCTGCATGCCTGCATCCCCTAGGTGAGATCCCCGTCCCGTGGCCTTTCCGTTTCGCCTTATCCCATTGAATTCTGTGCATGATAGGCCGATCTAGAGCTGTATCAGTAGGATCAGGCGTTTGTGCATGGCTTAGCTGTGCTGTGTTCACATACGCTAGGTGTTGAAGGAAGAAGAAGAAGCCGTGTCCGTTAGATCTTAAATCAATGATCCTGATTAAATCATGTCTATACCCCTTCGTATGGACCTGGTCCGTGGTGGACCACAGTTCTGGTTCTTTGGTCCACAGAACCCACAGACCGAGTCCATGGAATAGTAGCGCCACCTCATCCGCCCTTTTGCACTCTAGCCCCTGTCCTTGCCCATAATTGCAGCACAATATTTTTGAGTCACGCACGGCTGCACTGGACGTAGGTCTCGCTGGCCATAATTGCAGCACACTATCAACTATTTATTATATTTATCTATTCTATGACTACGAAATTTTTTGTTTGTCGTATCCTCGTATTGCTGGTTTTTGAAAATACAGTATCACCGTATCTCCGTATCCGTATCCCCGTACTGTGCAACATAGCCTACCAGTAAATTCATTCTGACAGCGAAAGAAACATGTGAGTCGGTTCCTCCTTTTTTTTTCATTGAAGAAATCTATACCGTCCATCTTATCCATCCATGTATTTTAGAAAATTCACGTAAATAATTCATATAAAAAATTTATGACAAAACCTAAGCTTCAAATTTCATAGTCCTTGATCAAATTTCATTGTTTTCGGTCTGTGGTCAGGACGCGCTGGTTGATCACTAGCCGTTGCCGGCTGTGGCATAGCTGTCCTTTGTATTAGGGTTTCCAGCCGCGTGCACCGATCCCATTAGACTTTCTCTTTGTTTTTTTCATAGCTTGATTTTGGGACTGAGATGTGTGTATCTGTTGTTTCTTTGATGCGTAACTAGCATGCAGAATATGGTATACTTCTCCTTTGACTACTTGTCAGTTGCTGGGGCGGTCTTGCCAGACTTTGCAAGCTAAGGAATTGACACATGAGCGCCCTTCTTGTCACCTGTGGTAAATGAAAATTCAGCAAAACATTTATGTGTACTATATGTGACATGAAGCACCATTCATGGAGTTACGAGCATGTTCCGAAATTTAGTTCTCTGCAGACTGTCACTGGTTCGGTTGTTGTTCCACAAGTCCCCATTGAAACCCATGTTCCTACATTCCTTCTGATGCACAATAGGCAGCACGTTAAGGATGGCACTACCCTTCTATGGTTTTTCATTCACCGTCTCATCACTACCAGAAAACTCAACTTTTGCACCGGTTAGGAAAGCCCTTTAACACCAGTATCAGTGCTAAACATCCGAGGCTAAAGGGGTGCCCTTTAGCACTGGGTTAAATATCCGGTGCTAAAAGCATTTTTAGCACCGGGTCCAAATACGACCCGGTGCTAAAGATTTTTGCACGGTAAAAAAGATACTCCTCGTCCATTTCTCTCCCCTCCCTCTCCTGTTCTTCTTCGAGAACCAGAATAACAAGAATGTTCTTCTTCAAGAACTAGAAAAACAAGAAGAACAAGAAGATTCATAACACATGTATTTATTTCTTACGTATGCATAGTTTAAAACTTAACATTAATCTTCCAATCACACACCTCGCACCTCACATATGAAACAAAAGAAGAAAAGAAAGAAAAATCTGCACTCGACCTCACTTCACAAATCACACACCTCAGATATGAAACAAAAGAAGAAAAAAAAAATCTGCCTACCACGAACAGAACGCCCGGCCTGCCAACTCCTGCGGCCGCCACTCCCGGCCTGCCAGCGCCGCTGCACGCGCCCGCGGCAGCGCGCGCTCCGTCACCTGCCAAGTGCCAACTGCCTCAGATCCGCCCGCCTGCAGGCCTACCTGAGCGCCAGCCTGCGCGAGCACCCGCCATCAGCCCGCGCTAGCGCGCCGCTGCCTCGATCCGCACGGCCTGCAGGCCTCTGCTTGAGCGTCACCCCGTGCGATAGCTCCACCTGCGCGCCCAGCCGCGCGGGCGCCCTGCCCGCCCGCCACCGGTTAGCCAGCTCGCCTCCCCCTCTGGCCTGGAGAAGAGAAGGAAGAAACGAAGTGTGAGAAGAGAAGAAAAAGAACTGGTCATGTGGAGCTCGTTAGCACCAGTTGTAGTCTTCAACTGGTGCTAAATGAGCTTGGACAAATTAGCACCGGTTGGTGGTTGTACCCGGTGCTAATAGAGGACCTTTAGCACCGGATTTTGTTATGACCCGATGCTAATGAGCTCCTCCTGCTGCCCCTCCGCGCTGCCCCGCTCTTAGTTATTGAACCCGGAGCTAATGCACATTTTAGCACCAGGTCTAAAAATGGCCGAGCCTTAAAGGGGGCGGATGTCGAGTTTTCTGGTAGTGCATGGCCCCACCGACCTTTCCACACTGTGATGTTACGTTAACTAGTTTACACACAGGCCGGTTGTGACATGGTCTTGTGCTTGCCGTCGAATTTCAAGCAGCTACATTTTGTTCAGCTTCATGCCAAATCCAGCATGGACTGCATATCATTCGAGGAAGGCATAGTTAAAGCGGCCTTTGATTCAAATAGAGTTGAAGTGGTTCCTTCACCATTTCATTGCTCCAAATAAATAATATGAAGATTGCTTAATGCGACGTACTTGGTTTGTATAATAACCAAAAGTTGCTGAACTAGCTAGCTGTTCTGTTCATCATTCTAGGGAATAATTTCTTTGAAACTTCTAGGTTAGTTTTCTCTAATTCCTCTTTTACAATAACAAAATTTCTTATAATGTATTATAATGAATCTGATCTGATTCTTTTGTTAATCCATAACAAATTAGTTTGGAAAAATGTACGTAGCAGTTTGAAGTTTGAACTGATTCTTCCGTGGCCAGCAGATAGATTACTTTGGGCCACTTTGTTGTGCCTTCAACAGATATCATCATGCCGACTAGGCCGGGAAGGCCCATGCCCACACACAATTGCCCCTTCCATACTATGCTCGCCAAGTCTGTCTCCAGAAGTGTCTCTAGAGAACCACCGCACCAGGGCTACCGATCGACGAAGGAAGGGACTCTAGGGTAGTAGGGTGAGCTCGCCGGTAGCTGGGGCAGCCGCCCCATGTCGCCTACAGGGTGGGTTGCAGATGAATTTCGATAGGTTGAGTATAGAGAGGAAGGTGCATGATAGCAACAATCACAATCTTATTTATTAGTACCATCGACCGAAACTATATTGAATGCATCCATAGAATGCCTCAGCTGCTGAAAATAAGTGTGTAAGAATTGTTTGCAAAACAAAAGGGGTAACAATTAATTCTGGCCAATGTATACCAGAGCTCCCAAAGCCATCCATTCTTTCCCAGAGCACTCTACCCGATCACGAGATCATGACTCACAAAGAACTTGGGCTCTGTGCTGAAGGTAGCTACCAATGTCTGCATCGGTAGGTTTGCTCAGAGACGTACAGAAGAATGGAAGGAGCTCATGGGAACGAGATGCGTCGAGAAACCAATCAACACTTCCCAATCATCATACACGAGCCTCTAATGTAAATAGTCAGGACGCTAAGCATCTGCATTAGGCGGCAACCACTCAAACTGTGATGTACTAGCTACTACCTAGTTTACAGGCTAGTTGCGGCATGGTCTCGTGATTACCCTGAAGCCCCGCTATTTCCTTTCTCGTGGTTCAGCTTCGTTCATGCCAAATCCAGCATGGCGTGTGTATCATCTGAGGAAGATACACCACACTCCATATTCTCGAATCATGTTGAGTGTGGGTATCGTGCTGCACTGCCAGCAGAGATTGCCGTCTTCGTGTAGATCAGTAACGACAGGACTAACATAAAGCCAGTAAATGATGATCACCGGAACAGTGTTGGCGAATTGTCAGCAACCACAGGAACTTATTAGAACTAAGCAGATAAATTATGACCAGAACAGTTATTAAATTAATCCTAGAGTTCTGTTCTTTTGTAATCTGTTGGCTGTAGGCATCTACCGGACCGTTTATCCTTAATCTAAAAGCAAATCTTTTTTGCCTCGCCTTCTGTTTTAATCCGGTATTCAAGGAGAGTTGAACCATGATTTCTAAATTGATAGGATAGGGTATTTCTATGTGATAGAGAATGTAAATCTAAAAATTTGTCTTCTAAAAAAGAAATATTGAATGAATAGATTGTAAATTTTGAAACTTTAGTATTTCTTTTTTCGGACAAGACATTGTCCTAGCAAAATTGTGATTTCCAGGATGATAGCAAACCCCTTGAACAGAATCTGAGAACAAAACTCAGAATAAAAATAATTGTTGTGATTCAACAATCTATCTTGGTTAGGCTGATTAACTGAATTAAACCAAAAATTCTGCTGATACATTCGAAATTTAAACGTTTTTCCAATTAGTGAACTAAATTTCTTGATATTATTACATCCAAAAAATTACCACATGTTCGGCACCATTTAATCCATAATAGAAAATATCTTGTCTTGCGTGTTAAGTAAAACCGGTGAAAGGAGAAAAAAAACTCACCTTCCGTAATATTAAAACTCGTGAAAGAAAAAAAATGAGAAAAAATTAATCATCAACTAAATTTCTTAATATTATTACAACAAAAGAATTAATCGTCGACAGCAGGATTCGAACCTGCGCAGGCAAAGCCCAACAGATTTCGAGTCTGTCTCCTTAACCACTCGGACATATCGACGCACAGACCGAGTCCATGGAATAGTAGCGCCACCTCATCCGCCCTTTTGCACTCTAGCCCCTGTCCTTGCCCATAATTGCAGCACAATATTTTTGAGTCACGCACGGCTGCACTGGACGTAGGTCTCGCTGGCCATAATTGCAGCACACTATCAACTATTTATTATATTTATCTATTCTATGACTACGAAATTTTTTGTTTGTCGTATCCTCGTATTGCTGGTTTTTGAAAATACAGTATCACCGTATCTCCGTATCCGTATCCCCGTACTGTGCAACATAGCCTACCAGTAAATTCATTCTGACAGCGAAAGAAACATGTGAGTCGGTTCCTCCTTTTTTTTTCATTGAAGAAATCTATACCGTCCATCTTATCCATCCATGTATTTTAGAAAATTCACGTAAATAATTCATATAAAAAATTTATGACAAAACCTAAGCTTCAAATTTCATAGTCCTTGATCAAATTTCATTGTTTTCGGTCTGTGGTCAGGACGCGCTGGTTGATCACTAGCCGTTGCCGGCTGTGGCATAGCTGTCCTTTGTATTAGGGTTTCCAGCCGCGTGCACCGATCCCATTAGACTTTCTCTTTGTTTTTTTCATAGCTTGATTTTGGGACTGAGATGTGTGTATCTGTTGTTTCTTTGATGCGTAACTAGCATGCAGAATATGGTATACTTCTCCTTTGACTACTTGTCAGTTGCTGGGGCGGTCTTGCCAGACTTTGCAAGCTAAGGAATTGACACATGAGCGCCCTTCTTGTCACCTGTGGTAAATGAAAATTCAGCAAAACATTTATGTGTACTATATGTGACATGAAGCACCATTCATGGAGTTACGAGCATGTTCCGAAATTTAGTTCTCTGCAGACTGTCACTGGTTCGGTTGTTGTTCCACAAGTCCCCATTGAAACCCATGTTCCTACATTCCTTCTGATGCACAATAGGCAGCACGTTAAGGATGGCACTACCCTTCTATGGTTTTTCATTCACCGTCTCATCACTACCAGAAAACTCAACTTTTGCACCGGTTAGGAAAGCCCTTTAACACCAGTATCAGTGCTAAACATCCGAGGCTAAAGGGGTGCCCTTTAGCACTGGGTTAAATATCCGGTGCTAAAAGCATTTTTAGCACCGGGTCCAAATACGACCCGGTGCTAAAGATTTTTGCACGGTAAAAAAGATACTCCTCGTCCATTTCTCTCCCCTCCCTCTCCTGTTCTTCTTCGAGAACCAGAATAACAAGAATGTTCTTCTTCAAGAACTAGAAAAACAAGAAGAACAAGAAGATTCATAACACATGTATTTATTTCTTACGTATGCATAGTTTAAAACTTAACATTAATCTTCCAATCACACACCTCGCACCTCACATATGAAACAAAAGAAGAAAAGAAAGAAAAATCTGCACTCGACCTCACTTCACAAATCACACACCTCAGATATGAAACAAAAGAAGAAAAAAAAAATCTGCCTACCACGAACAGAACGCCCGGCCTGCCAACTCCTGCGGCCGCCACTCCCGGCCTGCCAGCGCCGCTGCACGCGCCCGCGGCAGCGCGCGCTCCGTCACCTGCCAAGTGCCAACTGCCTCAGATCCGCCCGCCTGCAGGCCTACCTGAGCGCCAGCCTGCGCGAGCACCCGCCATCAGCCCGCGCTAGCGCGCCGCTGCCTCGATCCGCACGGCCTGCAGGCCTCTGCTTGAGCGTCACCCCGTGCGATAGCTCCACCTGCGCGCCCAGCCGCGCGGGCGCCCTGCCCGCCCGCCACCGGTTAGCCAGCTCGCCTCCCCCTCTGGCCTGGAGAAGAGAAGGAAGAAACGAAGTGTGAGAAGAGAAGAAAAAGAACTGGTCATGTGGAGCTCGTTAGCACCAGTTGTAGTCTTCAACTGGTGCTAAATGAGCTTGGACAAATTAGCACCGGTTGGTGGTTGTACCCGGTGCTAATAGAGGACCTTTAGCACCGGATTTTGTTATGACCCGATGCTAATGAGCTCCTCCTGCTGCCCCTCCGCGCTGCCCCGCTCTTAGTTATTGAACCCGGAGCTAATGCACATTTTAGCACCAGGTCTAAAAATGGCCGAGCCTTAAAGGGGGCGGATGTCGAGTTTTCTGGTAGTGCATGGCCCCACCGACCTTTCCACACTGTGATGTTACGTTAACTAGTTTACACACAGGCCGGTTGTGACATGGTCTTGTGCTTGCCGTCGAATTTCAAGCAGCTACATTTTGTTCAGCTTCATGCCAAATCCAGCATGGACTGCATATCATTCGAGGAAGGCATAGTTAAAGCGGCCTTTGATTCAAATAGAGTTGAAGTGGTTCCTTCACCATTTCATTGCTCCAAATAAATAATATGAAGATTGCTTAATGCGACGTACTTGGTTTGTATAATAACCAAAAGTTGCTGAACTAGCTAGCTGTTCTGTTCATCATTCTAGGGAATAATTTCTTTGAAACTTCTAGGTTAGTTTTCTCTAATTCCTCTTTTACAATAACAAAATTTCTTATAATGTATTATAATGAATCTGATCTGATTCTTTTGTTAATCCATAACAAATTAGTTTGGAAAAATGTACGTAGCAGTTTGAAGTTTGAACTGATTCTTCCGTGGCCAGCAGATAGATTACTTTGGGCCACTTTGTTGTGCCTTCAACAGATATCATCATGCCGACTAGGCCGGGAAGGCCCATGCCCACACACAATTGCCCCTTCCATACTATGCTCGCCAAGTCTGTCTCCAGAAGTGTCTCTAGAGAACCACCGCACCAGGGCTACCGATCGACGAAGGAAGGGACTCTAGGGTAGTAGGGTGAGCTCGCCGGTAGCTGGGGCAGCCGCCCCATGTCGCCTACAGGGTGGGTTGCAGATGAATTTCGATAGGTTGAGTATAGAGAGGAAGGTGCATGATAGCAACAATCACAATCTTATTTATTAGTACCATCGACCGAAACTATATTGAATGCATCCATAGAATGCCTCAGCTGCTGAAAATAAGTGTGTAAGAATTGTTTGCAAAACAAAAGGGGTAACAATTAATTCTGGCCAATGTATACCAGAGCTCCCAAAGCCATCCATTCTTTCCCAGAGCACTCTACCCGATCACGAGATCATGACTCACAAAGAACTTGGGCTCTGTGCTGAAGGTAGCTACCAATGTCTGCATCGGTAGGTTTGCTCAGAGACGTACAGAAGAATGGAAGGAGCTCATGGGAACGAGATGCGTCGAGAAACCAATCAACACTTCCCAATCATCATACACGAGCCTCTAATGTAAATAGTCAGGACGCTAAGCATCTGCATTAGGCGGCAACCACTCAAACTGTGATGTACTAGCTACTACCTAGTTTACAGGCTAGTTGCGGCATGGTCTCGTGATTACCCTGAAGCCCCGCTATTTCCTTTCTCGTGGTTCAGCTTCGTTCATGCCAAATCCAGCATGGCGTGTGTATCATCTGAGGAAGATACACCACACTCCATATTCTCGAATCATGTTGAGTGTGGGTATCGTGCTGCACTGCCAGCAGAGATTGCCGTCTTCGTGTAGATCAGTAACGACAGGACTAACATAAAGCCAGTAAATGATGATCACCGGAACAGTGTTGGCGAATTGTCAGCAACCACAGGAACTTATTAGAACTAAGCAGATAAATTATGACCAGAACAGTTATTAAATTAATCCTAGAGTTCTGTTCTTTTGTAATCTGTTGGCTGTAGGCATCTACCGGACCGTTTATCCTTAATCTAAAAGCAAATCTTTTTTGCCTCGCCTTCTGTTTTAATCCGGTATTCAAGGAGAGTTGAACCATGATTTCTAAATTGATAGGATAGGGTATTTCTATGTGATAGAGAATGTAAATCTAAAAATTTGTCTTCTAAAAAAGAAATATTGAATGAATAGATTGTAAATTTTGAAACTTTAGTATTTCTTTTTTCGGACAAGACATTGTCCTAGCAAAATTGTGATTTCCAGGATGATAGCAAACCCCTTGAACAGAATCTGAGAACAAAACTCAGAATAAAAATAATTGTTGTGATTCAACAATCTATCTTGGTTAGGCTGATTAACTGAATTAAACCAAAAATTCTGCTGATACATTCGAAATTTAAACGTTTTTCCAATTAGTGAACTAAATTTCTTGATATTATTACATCCAAAAAATTACCACATGTTCGGCACCATTTAATCCATAATAGAAAATATCTTGTCTTGCGTGTTAAGTAAAACCGGTGAAAGGAGAAAAAAAACTCACCTTCCGTAATATTAAAACTCGTGAAAGAAAAAAAATGAGAAAAAATTAATCATCAACTAAATTTCTTAATATTATTACAACAAAAGAATTAATCGTCGACAGCAGGATTCGAACCTGCGCAGGCAAAGCGCAACACGTCTGTCTCCTTAACCACTCGGACAAAAAAAATTAAATATTATTACAACAAAAAAATTAATCGTCGACAGCAGGATTCGAACCTGCGCAGGCAAAGCCCAACAGATTTCCAGTCTTTCTCCTTAACCACTCGGACATATCAACCACTTGTTTCTTGATAGCATTTTCAGTGAATAAATAAGTTGGTTTACAAAGCTTGCAATGGCCATTATCGAAACAATAAACATAATTGAAAAGCAACCGAAACTACCCTCATCGCGAGACCAACAAAACAGAATTTGTTGCTTATTGAACATTCTAGAGGACATTGTTCAAATGAAACCTGCCAGTTTGCTTGCTAGTGTTTTCCAGTCCATTTGGCACGCACCTAGTTCACAGCTACCGTATCAAAGAGGGGCAACTAGGGAGACTTCGTTCAAAACCGAGCGTCCCTCGCAATGTCTAGTAAAATGACATCGACACTAAGAAGAACATGGCGATAATGGGCAAAATCATTTCTTCTGCTTTTTCGACACGTTCAGCTGCTGGAGGTTGAGCAGCAGGTCGTTGGAGTCCAGGAAGACCTTGTTGGCGGAGGCCGCGATCGTGTGAGAGATCTCCCTGGCGGCTTCAATCTGCCTCAGGGCAAGGAAAGCAGGGTTGTTTGCAATGGCCTGCCCAATCAGCTCCGCAGACTTAGCCTCTCCCTGTTCACAGCAGGCACCACCAAAAATAGATTGTTTTAGAGCAGGGCTCAGCTCACCAAACACATCGAAGTCAAAACATGTCACAAGGGCAAAAGAGTTTAATTGAACTATAAATATTTGCCATCATGCAGACAAAACTATCAATATAAGTAGCATCTTGCCCTTACTGTACTTCCAATCTTTTGCAGGAGGTTAGGTCTCATGCTTTAAACAAAGTATTGGTTTCTTACCTGAGCCCTGATAATTGCACTTCTCTTATCTTGCTCAGCTTTCTCGACAATGAACTTTGCACGCTCCGCTTCCTGAGCCGCAACTTGTTTGGCTTCAATGGCATGAGTAAACTCCTTCCCAAAGCTCAGGCTTGTAATGGAGACATCATCAAGGGCAATGTTGAAGAATCTGGCCCTCTCGGTAAGTATCTTCCTAATCTCCCTACTCACAGTCTGAAATTGGAGGGAGAAAAGAGTAAACGATGGGTGCTCTTAAGTATTAGCTTCTTTCCAGGTTATACAGAAGATGTGAGTAGATCATACCTCTCTCTGGGTGATCAGCTGGCTAGCATTGTACTGAGCGACAACAGCTTTCAGTGTTTCATGAATGATAGAAGGCAGAACTCTCTCATTGAAGTTCTCCCCCAGAGTCCTGTAGATATGTGGTAGCTTCTCTGGCATAGGCCTTGTGAGGACACGAAGACCAATTTTCACCTGCCCAAACAAAGTACAGAACAGATATCTCAAAATATGAAATCAGTCACATGATTAATGATAGCTTATAGCTTATATTACAGAACAGATGCTACATCCGGTTTTATATACTTGACATTAGAACAGCAAGATTAGTTCATATCTTAACTAATATTGCTGCCCTAACATCAAATATACAAAAAATAAATATGTATATATTATTTCATCATAAATACAGCAATATACTATGGCAAAAATAAAGAAGTGCGTTGGAATTTGATAGAAGAAAAATAGCATTCTGAATTCTCCAGATAAAGAAAATGTAGCACACTCAATATGAAAAAACATACAAGATTACCATTTATACCTCAGGCAAAAGAGTAACTAAAATAGATGTAGGTAATGAATATGCAGAAAAAAAAATGCATTGTCAATGTGGTTAAAGCACCACCCCACATGGCAACAACCTATAGTGGTGAAAGAAACGGCAAGATGATCTTCTGAATTTAGGTTAACTATTGACATATTTTGCAGCAAACTAGCAAGGGTACTGTTTCCCTAACAAATTTATGAACAAATATTTGAATATAAATCAGAGAAAAAACACTGGTGCTGAAATAATCATAAAAACCAGTGCAGCCATTTTAGGATCATAATAAGAACAATAAATCAAGGATGAAACAGGTTCGTCAGCACAAGGTTTAAGATGAACATGAAAATGCAATGACCATGTGATGCAGAAACATGATGTTAGGCAGCACACAGCAACATTTACACTACAATTTAAACACAAGTACCAAAGAAATGAAAAATAGTAGGTTGAAAGCAAGTACTAAAAGAGAAGGGCGGGCTTGGTGCAGCGGTAGAGCCTACCGTCTGTAACCGGAAGGTCCCGGGTTCAAGCCCCAGCCTCTGCACATTTGTGCGGGTAAGGTTTGGGCGCTATTACAACCCTTCCCCAGACCCCGCACGGTGCGGGAAGCCTACGGCACTGGGTACGCCCTTTAAAGCAAGTACTAAAAGAGATGTAATTTACCATCTGAAGATCCCTGCTTCCAGAAGTGCTCTCAACAAGATTGGGGCGAGCACGGACATCATAAATGATTGGCCGTTCAAACCACGGAATCATAAAGTGAGTCCCTTCAGGGTATACCTGCATAAAGAACATTTAGCATAAACTGAATTGGCTCATTATCCAGGGCAGTGATACTTAAGAGAGTATATTAAACAGTAACCCAATGAACAAAATGACCCAAAAAACCAAGTTGTATATCAAGATATTTTCACTAGTTAGGACATAACAAACCCAGTACATTAACAAGTTTTCATGCACTGAAAAACACTGTACTTGGCATAGGGCAGAAAATCTAAAACTACAAATAATGATGCACAAAAAGAAATCAAAACGGCCAACTTGTACAGGCACATGTTTTGATTCAGTTTGAAGTATGCTCAGGATAAAGCAAGTGAATCACAAACCATCTTTAAGCTTTAAACTGATTATTAGATTTAGACAAGCTAAATTCAAAGCCACATGGGTATGCATCTCGTGAGCTGGCGACATAAATGCACCCATGCATTCATATCATGCTTATGCAATCGTTATGTACGTGCAAGCCAAATAGAATTTAGTTAAGCTATTTACATCAGTCTCATACACCTTCGCCCTGGGCACACAAACACCACACTGTTAATCAAGTGGTTTGTGATTACAGGCAAATGAGTGGGAAAACATGCTTCGGTAGTTTCACTCTTTATTAGACTTAACGATGAATAAGCACGCATGCATAAATATCCTGGACTAAGAAAGCGTGAAGGATAGCAAACATCGTTTTCCACTAATTGTAGACTTTATAAAGTTTGCACGAGTCCTAAAAACGTAAGGCATACTAACAAGACAGCTCAGTACAAAAAATAATCAGAGAAGGTAGTTACAGATAAACCACCGCAAAAAAAAATAATAAATAAACCACCACCCCTCTTTCAACTGTTGACGCAAAACTAGCACCATAACAAAACCCAGCACATTTCATGGCATTATTATGCGTAAAATTCACACCACCATTACACAAAATATGATGTAAATACAAGCACTAGCAAGTATTTCATAGGAAAAGGATACAGCATTCAGGCATCCAAAAAACAACATAAATAATCAGGAATCGGAAAAAATCACGAAAAACATCATTTTAATAAGGCCATCTAAGACCAAGTTGCTACAGATCGTCCCTAAGAATTGGTAGCATGCACGCAACAACTACTCTTTCATTGTGAATTTGCAGAAGCTGGATAAATAGCATGGTCACAAAACATCATTTCACGTAGGTCTGCACAAATACCGGGAATGAAGCATTTAAAATGAATGAAGTCAATAACAACTACAAATCATACATGTTACATAAACATAAGACTAGAAAATTTCATCTGATCAATTGAACCATAACTTCTTTCAAGAAACAAATAAAGAGCACCAAAGCGTCAAATCAAACGAACATAGCAGAAATTAAAATAAAAATATTTTTGTGTCCATCAAGGTTAAATCAACAACAAGAAAAGCGGGTGCGCTTGCCTGTGATAAATAGCTAGTTCAGATATAAGAAGATGCAGTTTAACAGGAGTGAAATAGAGACATTTTCTAACAGATAAACGCTAATTTACAACAATAGGAGTTTGCTTATTGTGCATCCAAAGTGCCTAAGTAGGTAATACAAGCTAATAGCTATTTCCAAACCATCTTTAGAGCAAATTTCAAAATTGCCATGTCTGTCAAAGTGGGATCACATACAGATATGTCTAGGTAATAAAAGCTAATAGCTAGTTCCAAACCATCTTTTAGAGCAAATTTTCAAAATTACCATGTCTGTCAAAGTGGGATAACATACAGATATGTCTAGGTAATAAAAGCTAATAGCTAGTTCCAAACCACCTTTTACAGCAAAATTCAAAATTACCATGTCTGCCGGAGTGGGATAACATACAGATATAGACATAGACACATCAAACAATAGTTGTCCAAAAATAAAGCTAGCACCTAGCAAGCACTACATACTTCATAGAATGGATGCCGAAACAGAACCAGAAAGATGAAACCAATAGTATAGTACTGCAGTTTGGAGCGTAATTGCAGTACTCAGTACCCATTCTGACAATAAAAGCCTAAGATTTGAACCACCTTCTGGTTATGTTTGCAAAGAATGAAAACGGTGACTCCCTATCAACAATTTGACAGGGCACCTCACGTTTTACCAATTGCAATACATGGTCAGCACTTCTTTTGAAGTGTTAGCTCTGATTTATCGGAAATGTGCCCAAAAATGCCAATAACATCCCATACTACAATTCAGCAGACATCGCTATCTCTAGCCACATTTCAAATACGCCGAAAATATGCCGAAAGGGATGCTAATCCTGCTGACGGTATGACAAGTTACTACAGACACACATAGCACCTGTCTCAGATTTTGACAGAAGTAACAAGCATGATTATCTCGGATTTACTGGGATGTACCTAGAAATAGAGAGAAATTTTCCAAAGGACATCATCCAGGATGAAATCCATCTAAAGACAGCGCCTACAGACACATTTCTCTCCCAATCGCGTCCTCAATACTACCCAAAACCAAATCGCTTCCACCTAATCCAACCTACCACCGCGAATCGAAATGCAGAGATGGAAAAGGGGGAAGCGAGCACGCGCAGCGCCCGCGGCGTTCCAGACCTTGTTCTTGATCCCCTGGATGCGGTTGAAGACGATGGCGCGGTGCCCTCCCTCGACGTTGTACAGGGAGTTCATGGCGGCGTACACGGCGGCGCCGCCGAACACGGCCACCTTGACCAGCGCGCTGGCCCCCGGCGGGGGGACCGGGATCCGGCCGCCGCCCTTCACGTTCATCCTCGCCGCGGTCGCCGGAGACGGGGGAGCTGCGCGTGGTGGGGGAGGGGGAGCACGAGGAGGAGGAGGAGGGGGGCGGCGGGTTGCGGCGCGGCGGCTAGGGTTTTGCGGGGTTTTTGTTTTGGGGAGGGGAACGGGAGCGGGGTGGACTTGAGGATGGCGGCGGGTGATCGGAGCCGTCGGATTTTGAATGGACGGTGCGGGAGGCGAGCTGGGGTAGTGAGTGGTTTCTTTTCTTTCCTGCACGGCAAGAAAGAAGGAAATTTCGGGTTCGTCTAGACTCTAGAGAGATAGAGCTCATGCGAATGGAGCGTGTGGCCTCTGCAAGGCATACCATCGCCGCCTCCTCTAACTGTAGGTGGTGGCCTCTGCCGCCTCCATCACCGACCCGCCGTCCACCACTATATCCGACGTTAAACTTTCGATCGTGTTCACCGCCGCCCCTTCAACCTTCACCGACCGCACCTCCTTCAGCTTTGATGGCCTCTGTTACCGCCCACTACTACGGCCAACGCTAATCCGTCGGCCGTCGTGCCCTCCGCTCCGCCACCCGCATCATCCATGTAGGTCTCCCACTGCCTCACAAGCGGAGGGCACCCTGGAAACCCAAGAACCCTATGGTCCCGCCCTAACCTCCTTCTCCGGCTCTAGCACCGGTGCGCGGCGGACTGAGCGGGTCACAGACTTAGCCTCTCCCTGTTCACAGCAGGCACCACCAAAAATAGATTGTTTTAGAGCAGGGCTCAGCTCACCAAACACATCGAAGTCAAAACATGTCACAAGGGCAAAAGAGTTTAATTGAACTATAAATATTTGCCATCATGCAGACAAAATTATCAATATAAGCAGCACCTTACTGTATTTCCAATCTTTTGCAGGAGGTTAGGTCCCATGCTTTAAACAAAGTATTGGTTTCTTACCTGGGCCCTGATAATTGCACTTCTCTTATCTTGCTCAGCTTCCTCGAAGATGAACTTTGCTCGCTCAGCTTCCTGAGAGGAGGAGGGGGGCGGCGGGTTGCGGCGCGGCGGCTAGGGTTTTGCGGGGTTTTTGTTTTGGGGAGGGGAACGGGAGCGGGGTGGACTTGAGGATGGCGGCGGGTGATCGGAGCCGTCGGATTTTGAATGGACGGTGCGGGAGGCGAGCTGGGGTAGTGAGTGGTTTCTTTTCTTTCCTGCACGGCAAGAAAGAAGGAAATTTCGGGTTCGTCTAGACTCTAGAGAGATAGAGCTCATGCGAATGGAGCGTGTGGCCTCTGCAAGGCATACCATCGCCGCCTCCTCTAACTGTAGGTGGTGGCCTCTGCCGCCTCCATCACCGACCCGCCGTCCACCACTATATCCGACGTTAAACTTTCGATCGTGTTCACCGCCGCCCCTTCAACCTTCACCGACCGCACCTCCTTCAGCTTTGATGGCCTCTGTTACCGCCCACTACTACGGCCAACGCTGTTACCGCCCACTACTACGGCCAACGCTAATCCGTCGGCCGTCGTGCCCTCCGCTCCGCCACCCGCATCATCCATGTAGGTCTCCCACTGCCTCACAAGCGGAGGGCACCCTGGAAACCCAAGAACCCTATGGTCCCGCCCTAACCTCCTTCTCCGGCTCTAGCACCGGTGCGCGGCGGACTGAGCGGGTCACGCGCAAGCGCTTCCGCACGACCCGACGCGCTATAAACTTAGCGCACGCGAATGCGGTAACTGTGGTGCACACCGCAGCTTCTTTGAGATGTGTGTCCAATCCAACAATACAATGCTTAAAACAAAGTTAATGTACCATTAATAAGAGCAACTCCAACAGATTGCCTTTCCCCTTTCCCTTTACTTTTGCTATAGGGGAATTCCCTTTCATATTTTCAGTCTATTGAGGAGAGGTGCTCCGTCAGTTCCCCTTTCTCAATTCCCCTTTCCATCTTCCTGACATATGGGACCCACCTGTCATTGAGCCAATCATTTTTTTCTTATCTATTCATCTCTCCCCTCTTGTTCTTGCGTCTGGTCCACGCGCCGGCAGGCGGCAGCACACAGCGGCGTGGGCGGGCGAGCGGCGGCGCGCAGCGCGCAGGCGTCGGCGGCGGCGTGCGGCAGCGGCGCGCGCAGGAGCGTGGGCGTCCCC
>OAMR01000202.1:806093-819338 GCA_900205405.1 Echinochloa crus-galli | reverse complement strand
GAGGGCCAGGCGGCGGCGCGAAGGCCGGGCGGCATGGCTGGCCGGCACGGGGCCGGGCACGGCCAGGCGGCGCGGCTCGTCGGCGGCCGATGGGGAGGAGGCAGGAGAGAGAGAGGAGGAGGAGGAGGAGGAGAAGGAAAGGGGATGGAGAAAAAATGGAGTTGATTGAGAAAAGAAAGGGGAGAGGGAGGGTGGTAAAGGGGATTGAGAAAAAATTACAGGAAAGGGGAATAGAAAGGGGATCTGTTGAAGATATGTTTTTTCTCTTAATCCCCTTTAACTAGGAATAGGGAAAGGGGATTGTTATTGGGGAACTGTTGGAGTTGCTCTAAAGCCATGATCATGCTCATTTCGCGTACTAATCGGAATATTTAGAAAAAAAAATTGATCCTGGAATTTCCTGGAGGAACCATGGACTATAGGAATCACTACGACCTTGGGACAGGCAGGCAAACACGTGAATGCATGAGTTGTGTCTATGTCCGGTCTCAGTGACGTTTTATTGAGATTTTTATAGCAATAATTTTAGACATATGAGAGGAAAGAAACAATTTTATGGTATGTGAGATCTAGCTCGGTTACCTAGTTTCTAGTATTAGTAATTGTGCAATGAAACCGTGCACTAAGACTGGCCTAAGCACCTAAATCAATTTTGAACCATTTTCTGCAAAGTAGTACCCTAAAATATGGACAAAGTTCGAATAAGCCTGTAAAGGATATTTTAGTTTGTTTTACACCCACAGTTATCTCAATCGGTTCAACCTAAGATTTGTCTTTTTTTCTCCATGCACAAGTTGGTGATATTAGTTAAAATTTTATGAGATGATAAAGGGCCACATATCAAATTTTAAAATATAATATAATTTTTTTTATCATTATTTCACACAAAATTTCATATCAATATTTCGATTTATGATTACAAATCATTCTTTCAATATAATGATGAAAAAATTATAATTTATTTTCTAAATATAATTTATTCCCTCTGTTATATCAAAAAGTTTTGACTTAAAACACATTTATGCATGGAGAAACAAAAAAGACAAATGTTACGAGGGGTTGGTACGGTTACACCGATTAAGATAATTGAGTGTATAAAATGAACCAAAATATAATTTATGAGGTTATCTAGACTTTGTCCATACTTAAGGGTAGTAATTTGGACTTTTGTTTAAATTTTATCAAACCAAACATAGTTTAAATCATGATTTATGCACATATGTAAGTGCTTTTAGTGATTGTTCTATACATGTATGAAATGTATGTCATGGGATGCATTGCTAAATATGTAAGTATCTTGTGTGTCTGTGCTGAACTATAGATGTGTGTGGTGCATCATATGCAATTGAAAAGGAAACCCGCCTAAAATGTTTGTGATGTATCATATTTTTATAATATTTTGTTGCTAATGTCTGCTTGACACCTCGAACTATTGATACAGATCTATCTACCACCTCATGATTGACGCGGCACCATGTACGACAGCAAACGTGGTGCCACATCACCAAAAACCACCATCAAAACAGTCAAAGAGAGCGTTAATCGAATGGTTTGGAAAGTTGGAGGGATTCAAACATACTCCCTCCATTCCAAAATGTAGATTGTTTGACTTTTTCGACTCTAAATTTGATCGCTCGTCTTATTCAAAATTTTTTGCAAATTATCATATTTTTTGTGGTGGCTTGCTTTATTAATAAAAGATCTTCAGAAATGTCTTACATTTTGGATAAGATGAGCCATCAAACTAGTACCATCTGATAATCTTATGCTAAAAGGATTCTGTGCCTAGGAGCACATTCATCCACACATTTGAAATCGAGCACCATTGGATAATCGGACACCTCACTTTTCGTTGGAACATGTCCAATTCAATCATGCTCGAGTTTCATTGCTTTTTATTTGCTTTCATGTACTTGAGTTGGCTTGAATTAGCTTCTTGAACTATCTCTTGGACTTAGTGTGCATCAAGCTAATAAATTTGTTAATGGTCAAGCTACTAACTCATGACTCATGAACCCCTCTTTATTATACGTCACAAACTATAAACTAGGATTCTATACTTAAATCAAGTGTCATTTATCTCCTTGTGACACTTAGGATCTAAACATGTTAATTTGTGTGTGTGTGTGTGTGTGTGTGTGTGTGTGTGTGTGTGTGTGTGAAGCTTGATGATCTCTAGAAGAAACCCAATAGTTTATTTAAGACATACTCCATATCTGATGTGCAGATATGGTCTAATGGCTTCCGTTTCTAGAGATTGAACATTGCACTCTAGTTCAGCAATATAGCACATTTTTCCTTCCTTTGATCTTGCAGCAGATTGTCTATTAGCCCAAATCCTACCAAATAATGGACACAAACAATACACACACACATTATCAGTTCGGGCTAATAGACAATTAATCTGCTGCAAAATCAAAGGAAGAGAAAATGACAATCTGCTGCAAGATCAAAGGAAGAAAAATGTAGTATATTGCTGAACTAGAGCGCAATGTTCAAACTCTAGAAAACAGAAGCCGCAAAATTGTCCATTCAGGCGGCATCCATCTGGCTTATAATTATTGTTAGACCATACTTTGCATGCCATATATAGAGTATGTCTTAAACAAACTATTGGGTTTATTCTTGAGATCATCAAGTTTCACACACACACACACACAAAGAGAGAGAGAGAGATAGATAGAGAGAGAGAGAGAGAAATAGGGAGTATGTGCGGGTAGGGGGAGGGGAGAAGGGTCCCGCAGATGTAATTTGTTAGTGACATCTCTTTGCTTGGATCTCTCCATTGATTTGAATCCCTTGCTAGTGGAATCATATGCTAGTGCAGTCAGATGCATCTGGAACTATAGGTTGCCACCGAAAGTGCCGTCGTTCGATGCCCTGCTACAACTCCCAGCTTGGGATCCCTACGGCCTCCATGGTAACTGCTTCTACTAGCACACCCTCATCTCCAATCTGCTCTTCGTCAACGTGATTGGGGACTGCCCTAGGGAGCCAATTTTCACGTCCAAATTTTGAGATGACAGGATGCATGTCTACGTCGTGGATCTCGATCATCAGCAATATGTTTAAGAGGATTGCAAGGACATTGCTTCAAAATTTTAGTACTTAAAGCAGACTAGATGTTAAATTGTGTTTGAGCTATTGTATCTCATTTAGTATATGCATACATGTAATTTGTTAGTGTCATTTCGTGCTAGATGTTTGAGTTTGAATAATTGATTTGTTCTCTTAAGTTTTCCATTGGAACAATGAAGTTTCTACTTGTGCCATAACATAACATCTTTTGGTTCTAGTTCTTCTACAAACGGTTGTTGCAATTCATCATCTTTATGCGTGTGTGCATGTGTTTTAAACATTTTTTCATGCCATTTCTAAATAATATACATGTTTTGATTGTACAGATACCATGTGGCCATAATGTTTGTTAGAAATGCTTTGAGAAATATATACATAGTGGAAAACCAAATTGAGTGTAAATGTGGTGCTCAGATTCCATCGAAAATAGCATAATAAATATGAATTAACTCTACATTAGTTGAAGCTATTCGTATGGCCGAGACCAAGATGTCAAAGAAAGCTAGGCTCAGCAGCTCCATATATGGAATTATGATTAGCCCTATAAGGCATATACAACTGATAGGGCTAATAAGCAGGCTGGAAAGGGCTAATGCTTCAAGTGGGCCGATCTTGTGACAGTTGCACCAGATCATTTTGACCCAATCCTTGCAGAAAATGTCCCAAAGGCACATTGTTATCCATGTTGGGGAAACATTGAAGACATGCTTGTAACATGTAAATTTAGCTATTGATTACCTTGGATTGTTCCATTTATTTGATGCGTGTTTTGAAATTGCAGCCATGTTCTTATCCTTGGGTAGTTATTAGACTTTTTGTTCATTCACATGTATGTTACTACTTAAGAAACATATATTCTCAGTGTGTGTGTGTGTCATCCACGCACAAACACGTAATTTCTTAGTTACATCTCTTTGCTTCCATCTCTCCACTGATTTGTGTCACTGATGTGACCAAAATTGGTGACGCGTTCCAAACAGGTCACTAATGACTATTGTCAGAGACGTATTGTGGCAGTACGTGTTTCAAATGATGAATTAGAAAGGAAAATGAGGACATCAAAAGTACAACTTTTACATATATTACAAATACAGAGGTTTTATCCATGCATTACAACATAGCCATGAATTAAAGTCCTACACAAGCTTTAATTAATTGATGTCATACTAATCAACTATTATCTCTAAATCCACCACTTAAATCTTCTTGTCCTATATCATTGCCACCAACCCAGCATTACCAATCACCACAACAAAAAAGAGGAGTATCTTTCATAAGAATGAGCACATAAGAACCGCTAACTTGCAACCGCGCAGATGATGGGATCAGGTTCATCCAAGCATATTGGTTCAAGTTTCTGATCCACTTGGTAATTATCTTTGTTTTTGGGTACTTGTGACAATTCAAGATGCTTTAGAGATCTGAACAAAGAGAATTAACACCAGAATTAAATGACATTTCTTGTTAGATATTTGGATTTGAAAACACGCTTTATTCTCTTAAGCTGTCCATTGAAACCATGAAGTTTTTTGTTGCCCTAACATCGATGTGTTTTGCTTTTGCTCTTCTACCAATCATTGTTGTAGTTCATCATCTTTGTGTGTGTAAGTGTACGTGCATGCATGTTAAATATCCCTTCCATGTTATTGCTAACTAATACATATTTTTTATTGTAGAGATACCATATGGCCATAATTAATTTCTGTATGAAAGCTTTGAGAAATATATATTCACTTCGACTAGATTGATGTATTACATATCTTCCCGTTATTGATAGCACTAGCACTAGCACTAGCAATTGAGATGAGGGAGTGGGAGCTTTCTTCAGTGCCTACACTTTAGGTTCTTTAACTTGGATGTGGTACCAATTCATGTTTTGAGATTGTGGATGGGATTCCAGCAGCCTTCAGTCGACTTGCACTACTTTATAGATATGAAATTTATTCATAAGATTTCGTGAACTTCCACTATACTCCTTTGGAATCCCAAATGAAAAGTCATGATTTTTTTTCTACAAGAATTCTAGGAGCGGGTCTGTACCGCCTATAAAAATCATTTGTAGATGCGCGTGGAGCTCCACTCGCTACAACCGATTTATAGGGGTGGGTGAAGCAGGGTAAAAAATAAAAAGTTTTCCAAAAGCACGGTAAACCAACAGACTCTTTAAAACTGATAAGCGTGGATGGAGAACGCACCTGGCTAGGCAAAGATATCTAGCGAAGTGGATGAAATAGCTAGCATGAAAAGATAGATATCCAGTTGGCTAGTCTGTTGGATGTAATTTTTTCTTTTTTTAGCTAGCCAAGAGAACCTAAACGACTTTGCCGAAAAGTTTGACACAATAGCTTCTTCTAGTGCTGATACCACTATAACATAGATCCAAAACAGGGGATTCTTAAACTAAATTCAATAGAGTTGCTCCTTCTACTCTTTGGGTGTGTTCAGATTCCTAAAAAAGATGGTCGAAAAGACACATCGAATACTGTGGTGCATTGTAGCACTTTTTGTTTGTTTATGGTAATTATTATGCTACCATAACCTAATTAGGCTCAAAAATTCGTCTCGTCGTGTACATGAAAACTATGCAATTAGTTTTTTTATTTACCTATATTTATACGTCATTTGCTATATTTATTGTTTCGATGTGATGGAAAGTTTGGTGGAACTAAACACAACCCTTATATGTGTTTAGTTCCCATAAACTTCCTAAAATTTTCTCTCCAAACTTCACTATTCACCTATCATATCAAATCACATCAAATCTCTCTCCTCATGCATGGAGCAATAAACGTTGGGTAAATAAAAAAACTAGTTACATGGTTTTGATATACACGATGACACGAATCTTTTGAGCCTAGCTAGGTCATGGTAGGACAACGATTACCACAAACAAATGAAAAGTGCTACAGTGCGCTATAATGTTCGATGCGACATTTTCACCAAATTTTATCACCATATTTTTGAACTAAACACAGCGAATTTCAAGAGAATTAGAATTTGTTAAAGTACAAAATAGAAGAAAATTCGCGTCCGGGCTCCGACTCCGTGAGGAATCTGCCAGGTGGGGAAGCACAAGGATTCCGCCGCCGGACGGATGACGTCACCGCTCACCCACCGCAACGGAACAGGGGACTGAGCAATCAAAGCATCCGATCTTCCTTCGTCCTATATGGCCGGAGCCAGATTAGCAGCCACTGCCAGAGTCGCACGCCAATCCTCCTCCCTGCTGCTCCCTCCCCCTCGCCCCACCGCCGCCGCCGCCGCAGCAGCGCGCCGCCGGCTGTGCTCCCCTTCCTCCTGGCAGCGAGGTACGATTCCACCCCCAGCCCCAACTTCCCCTCTTCGTCGGACCCGGGCGGCGGCCCCCATCTTATCCTGCGGGGTGTTTCTTGGCCGCCTCCTGATTTTGCAGCCCCCCCTGGATATATACAGTTGTAAAGGATCGGATTGATAGGTGCTCGTTTGTGGATTGGGTAAGATGTTTTTTTTTTCTATTTTGGGAGGTATCACGGATCGCGTGAATTGGGCGGGCTTGGGGTTATGGGAGGAGGATCCGACCGAAATGCCGGTGACTAGCGAAGTGGCCGTGTTACAAGAACCACTGAATTGACACTTTGAGCCTGCACAGTAGTATTTACAGAGTATTACAAGATACAGACAAAGTTCTGTTCTTGTGATGGTAAGGATATGATCTGGTTCAGATTAGTTTGCTGTACTGTGCTTGTAACTTGTACAGCTAGTAGTCATTCAAATAAACTATGTGGATCTTGGAGCAAGTACCTTTGTTCAGCTAAATATATTTTCATCTTTGTATCTCTCATGTATTTTTTTTTTCTTCTTCCTGTACTAGTTCTAAATTTCTCCCTTTCTTCTATTTCTAAATTCTTGTCCAGCATGACTGTATTTGCTAAACGAAAACTGTTCTGAATGAAACTGCTGTATTCCTGGCAGCAGGTAGTCCAATATGATTTCCTGCTTTATGGAATTTGGGCTCTTACATAAATCTGTCCAATTGTCTTTATAGAGGCATTGTATTAACTCTGTTAAATGGATACAAACAATCTATTCTTTTTTGAAGTCCAATAGATCTCTGAATATTTTCTTAGATATTCGTGATAATTTTCAGCTTCTAGGGATCTGGTATCTTTCATTTCACACAGGATTGTTTATTTTGATTGCTTTGCTCATCATTACAGGCCATTATTTGAAAATGGGTGATTCGTGTGGGAGCAATGGTCATGGCGCTGTTACACGGGTGCTATTCTGTGGCCCATATTGGCCGGCTTCTACTAATTACACAAGAGAGTATTTGCAGGACTATCCATTCATTCAGGTTAGTTGCACATTTTACATGGTAGACAGTACTATGCAAGACATCTGCAGCTGCATGTATCTTATGAGTGCTGAAACTATAAGATGCATATGAAAGTTGCTGACTGCCATTTTTATTAGTACCAGTTTCAAAATTTCTATATATGTTACGGCTAATACTGTTGAAGGATTACAATTTGGCATATACATTGCAGTCCTCTGCTAGCTATCATTACTGCATGGTTTATGTTTCTTTGGCCCTTGCAATGATAGTTTGACCTTCATATCAAGCATGAGGTGGTAACATGTCCTTGAAAAGAACAGAAAGTAGGACATGCTTTGCTTCCCCCTTGTCAATAAGAGGAGCAATCCATCAAACAGTATCATACAAATATCTGAATCTGCTGTGTTTCGTAATAATGAACTTCCTTTGTAAATGGTACAACAATGTACAAAGTTTACAATATTCTGCATTGCAAGCATAACAATATCTTTTTCGACAAATCAAACATTACAGTTAATACAATTAATCTTACAGACATGCCTTTTTATGCAATTCAAATGTTTACTATGTCCATGCATTTTGCAGGTTGATGAAGTAGGTCTTGAGCAGGTACCCAATGTTATTCAAAACTACCATATATGTGTAGTAAAAAATCGGCGTATAGATTCAGATATCATTGCCAAGGCAACTCAGATGAAGATTATTATGCAGTATGGCGTTGGGTTAGAAGGTGATTAGAACTCTGGCATTATATTGCTGACTCAATCAATCTATCAACTTTACTTATCAGTCTTATATCAAGTTCACATTTTTCCTCAGGTGTCGATGTAAATGCTGCTACAGAACACAAAATCAAAGTTGCACGGATACCTGGAAGTACGACAGGAAATGCGGTATCTTGCGCAGAAATGGGAATAGTGATGCTGTCTCTTATACACATCTAGATGTGTATAAGAGACAGTTGTATGGCTAGCAGTTTTGTCCATGTGCGTGTTGGAAGTACTCTTCTTTTGTTTCTTTTTTTTAAGCTTCTCTTTGATGGACGTTAGTAACCATACTGTGTAAACTTCTCTAGTTATCATGACTAGTCCTTCGTTGGTCCTGGGTAGATTGATTGATGCAAATGGGATGCAAGCAAGCATAATTACTCTACAGCATCAGGTCCTTCATTTAAACTGTGTTTAAAATTTTTGGTATTCAATGGGTGAATAATAAAGACATACTATTTTAAGCTACCAATTTTGAGTTTCAGGCCTGCAAGTTTATATTAAAAAATGAATATTCCAAGTGGACTTTTTCCTCAAATTTTCAAGAATCATATGGTGCATTCCCTTTTCTATTTCCAGTTAGGCAGTTGCCATGAAATCTGGCACCGAGACATTGTTGTAACTTCGAAATCATAACTTGATAGAATGCATGTTTAGTGGTAACAAGGAATGCGTTGCTGCAAAATATGTCGCACAATGTCTTCAACATTTTTACAGTATTTGACATAAGATTTTGATCATTGACTTTCTAATAATAGATAACCAAATATATGAAATATATAATCATATGGAAAACTGATGATAAATCTACCAGTACCATTTCCGTTTGCAAACCATAATAACTAGTTTATAATTGCAATGATGTTTGAAGTTTTAAAAGTTTGGATGTTTATACCTAAGTGACATCTATATAGGAACACAAGAAGTAGCTTTTAGTTCATGTGTGTCCTCTACTTATTACCAAAATTTCAGGCCATTGAACTAATTTTTAGTTTGTCATGTATATACTATTGGTAGAGGATATGTCATACCCTCCTAACTTTTATTTGGAAGCTAACTTATCTAGGTTTCATAAACATTAGTTTGAGCCTGTCATATGTAATATGGACTTGGCTGTAGCCGGATGTTTTCCCCTGTCTAAGAAAAAAAATGTAAATATGGATTATGGACTATCCATGGTTTAACATTGGGCATTTACCTTGCAGAAGGAGATGGATACTGCTGTGAACCGGAAAGACCTCGGTGTTCCAGTTGGAGATACATTATTTGGAAAAACAGTATGCTCGTGGTGTATACACAGTTGCTTCTTTGAAGTACCTTCCATGGGAACATATCCCATTCATGTCGTTATTCATAATGTTATGTACTGTGTAGATCCTTATCCTAGGATTTGGAGCCATTGGCGTTGAAGTTGCCAAGAGGCTACGGCCGTTTGGAGTAAAAGTTCTTGCTACCAAAAGAAATTGGTCATCAGACACATTGCCATGTGGTAAGCTATACAGTACCGCCATATTATGCCCTGTATAAATATTTTCTGTTCTGTTCCACTTGCCTAAAACATTCCAATGCAGATGTTGATGAGATGGTTGACAAGAAAGGTGGTCCAGAAGATATGTATGAATTTGCTGGAGAAGCTGACATTGTTATAACATGCGTGGCCTTGAACAATGAAACAGTTAATACTTCTTTTGTTGCATTTTTCTCATAGATTTCTTTCAGACATACTCTACTTGACTTTGATTAGGATGTAATCATTTTTACAGGTTGGAATTGTAGACCACAAGTTCCTGTCATCAATGAAAAAGGTAAATGTTTGTTTCCAACATTCTGAATTACTGATCTCCAAGTCAGCTACTTGCTTAGAACATCCTTAGTTGAAAATCTTTCATAGAGAAGAATATTAAAACAATGTTGGATAAATGTTATGCTCTGGGTGTCTCAATCGATTAACTTGAATCGCCTTTGCTTTTACATAGGGATCATATCTTGTCAATATTGCAAGAGGACGCCTACTGGACTACAATGCTGTGTTTGATCACCTCAAATCAGGTCATTTGGCTGGTTTGGGCATTGATGTTGCTTGGATGGAACCGTTTGATCCGGAGGATCCTATTCTGAAATTCCCAAATGTTATTATAACACCACATGTGGCTGGAGTCACAGAATACTCTTACAGGACGATGGCAAAGGTTTGCCCTTGTTCCTTGCAAGGACCATTGTTACTTTCATTACTTATTGCTCTTCTATCTTTCTTGATTATTGAGTAACTGTCAAATACTATAATTAAATAGCAGTATGAATTGTTGAGGACACCAGAAGCTTGACGCCATTTCAACCAACCGGCTGAAATTCTATGCCTAACATCTTCATCAATGTCACCATCCTTTTGCAGCATCGATACTAAATACCTAAAGGTATCTTTCTCGGCCACAACTTGCCCATCAAGCCTGACATCTCCATCTTCATATCTAGTCCCACTGAAATCGCACATCATGTACTCGGTCTTAGTCCTGCTAAGTCTGAAACCTTTGGACTCTAACGTATGCCTCCACAACTCTAACTTCCTATTAACACCTGCCCTACTCTCATCAACTAGCACCACATCATCAGCAAAGAGCATACACCAAGGGATATCACTTTGTATATCAGATGTGTATAAGAGACAGGCACATATCACCCTTGCTTTCAGCTCGACAAAATACTTTTGCTTTTGCACCTTTCTAATAATAATGCGGTATGAATTGTGCATTTCAATTCCTTATGTTGGTTAGGTGACATGTTTATATTCCCCTTAGGCTCAGATGAAACCACAATTGGGGAAAAACATTTTTGCACAAGTCAAATTATCACAAAATAAGAACTTTTTTCTTCAATGAAAGGAATCATCAAGGTCTTTCAAGATATTGTGTGCTATCGCACGTGTGTGCAACTGGTACTGGTATCAACTGTTGGTGCACGTGAATTTCGTTGTGGGTTCAATTTTAGTAATCCTATCATTTTTATTTGCTTAGAAGTTTTGCACTATACATCTGTGTCAACAGAATAACAATGTGTGGTAGTCAGAATATGATAAAATGGTGCTTTGTAGCTCTCATTATCATGCACTAAACATTGAAATTACCATGGCCACTTATTGCGTATTGCCTTTGTCGTATACTATAGAGCAAGTACTTGATTGTTTCTGTTGCCAGATTCTGTGGCCTTTTTCCATCTTATATATAGTAACCTTTGCTCTGCCTTCTGCAGTCTGTTGGTGACACTGCCCTCCAACTTCATTCAGGGGAGCCGTTCACAGGAATAGAATTCGTCAACTAAATTGCGGGTTATATTAGCTATTGGATTCAGACGAGTACTGCAGGGAATAATGATTCGGCAACTTGTAGGAACATCCAACAAGATGTTATTTCCTATTAGATAATATAGATTTTATTTCAGTACATATATATGTGTTATCATGAGTTACAGAAAGTCTGCTGCTTGGCTTCGCCTAAACTTTCATGTCACCCAATGCTAACTGTTCCGGGTTGGATCCCTCCACTTGCTGACATGGTTGGTCAACTCCCTGGTACTGTGCTGGCAGCAATACTAAGGTTAAGATATTCAGGCAAATGACAGAACTAAATTACAGCTGGCTACTTACGTCGTCCTAAGAAGATAAAAAATAAATATTGACGAGAAATGCAGCTTCGTACTAGTGTTTTTTTTAACTATGTAGACTTAATTACTCCGTATAAATCACTGCGGAAAGACTGGCGAGTTAAAAGGGGAACGCATGATACTTCAAAAGTCCTAACGGCACAAGCATACCATAATAATGTTGAACTAGATCTTATAGTGCTTAATATAGTCTTTTTAAATGTTGAATGCAAAAACAATATAACGAATACTAGATCGCTTGTGTTATTTGAAGAAAAAGAAAAAAATGAAAAAAAAAACAAAGAACAAATATACCTGAGCTCCACTTGCAAGCTGCTGGCCTGGCTTCTTGGGCTCAGCGAGTGCCTAGGTCCAGGGTTACGCTTCGTACTAGTGGGCTCTTTTCCTGGGGCCGCAGGCTACATAGATGCGCGATTAAACGTCGATGAAACGTGCATATTACATATGGGTGCCCGTCAGTAGTCATTTCCTTGCGATTATATTTATGTAGAACATCAAATCAGGTACGTGACATGTCCACATCGATATTGCACCCAATCCAATTTTTTAATCAGTTCACGAGAAACACGATTATCTATAAATTATAGATTACTCGATCTGAAAGATCGTTTTGTGAACCAATCCAAATCAATGATTCAGCGACAGTTAGGCACAACCCGATGATGGTTCGTTGGAGGTCTGGTCACTAACATCAAATGTCAGAGATTTGAGCACTCCATCATTCAAAACATATATTTTAGTTTTTTAAAAAATTCTAACATACTATTTTTGAAAAAAAAACTAACATCATATTTATATTGATTGGGGTTTGCTCCTCATAGACCAAGCAATTGCCCTACAAGAAATTGGTATATCCCAAAATTTTAATTGTCATGTACTTAAATGAAGCGCATAAACGCCAAGCCAAAACGTGGCACACTGTGGAAATTTTGGTCCATCGATTACTTAGGATACTTAGGATGCGTTCGGTTGGAAAGCGAGGTGGGATGGAACGGTTCCATTCCAGATTAAAAGAATGGAACGGCTCTAGTCTTGTGTTTGGTTGGAAGGATGGAACGGTTCTAGTCTGTGTTTGGTTGGTGGGATGTGCATCAATCCGCTCATGTTCCGTTAGACCACGTTTTGTGGGGCCCATCTGTCATACACACAGTGTCCTTCTCCCTCCCCTCCACTCCCATCTGCCCGCCGCCGCTGCATGCTTGGCGCCGCGCCTACCTTGCGCGGCCCGCGGCGCTCGCCGCCGCCTCACCCGCTCCGCTCGCGGCCATCGTCGCCTGCCGCGCCATCCCACTCCACCTCGCGGCCGTCGTCGCCGTCTCGCTTGACCCGGCCAGCCGCCCACCTGCAGTCGGCGTAGCCCGCCTCGCCGTCGCGCTAGACCCGGCCAGCAGCCCGCACTCGGTCGCCCGCCGCGCCGTTGCGCTTGAC
>OAMR01000202.1:760214-781779 GCA_900205405.1 Echinochloa crus-galli | reverse complement strand
CGCGCCGCGGAGGTGCGGCTGGTGGTGGCGGTAGCTGCGCTCGCGGAGGTGGCTGGTGGAGGTGCGCCGGCAACAGCAGCGCATTGCAGCAGCGGTGTATGCAAGGAGAGAAAATACAGCAGGCAGAAGGAGCAGGAGGATAAGGATGAAGTGGGTAGGTGGAAATATGTGGAGACGACGGGGACACGCGGCCTGGTCAGCGTCCGGACGGAGCGCGTCCGTCGGACGTGCGACTCAAAGCATTACCGATTTGTAAACAAAGATATTATATACACTTATTTGTTTTGTTGATACATAATCGATAAGATGGCCTAGGCCCCATATTCTCGTTCCTGCCAAATTCACCATGAAAATCACACCCATAACTCACATCATAGGGTCATCATAATTATAACCATAATGTCCACTGTAAGGAAGGCTAAACATAATAATCCTAATAAGTGCAAGCATAGTCATGAGTCTGCATATAATTAGTGCAGTGGGTGGCAAAGGTGATAAGGTGCAATCAAACAAGGAAGCTCACGTCATTGCAACCATATATTAGCATATGCAAGCACTAGAAATTCTAGGCAGTGCATATGTCTTATAGGATCAAGTATGGGTAAAGCATTTTCTGGACCATTATAGCTGGTCGATCTCTTTCTTAATGGCCTAGTTAATAAGTTGTACGTGGTTGTTCAAGTCGTCCTGACTTAACGAGAAAGCATAAGACTATGAGCAAATAAATAGCAAATCAGAAATAATTGCTAGCTTTTAATTTGGTCCTTGGCCTATATGCTCATTAAAGAGGGAATTGTTTAGGCCTTAATTAGTGAGTAGTACAAAATGAAGGCCTTCCAAATTCTTGACGTACTAACATGCATGGATAAAAGGCCGAGGAGAAAAAGAGAAGGAGAAGAGGAGAGCTGGATTGATGATACGTGTATGAGAGATTAAAAGAACTATATGGTTAAGAAGGGAGTAAGAACCTAATTAGAGTTTAGAAATTATATTTGAACAAAGCCAAATTCTACTCGCATTTTAAAAACAAATTCATTTTTCCATCGAATGCAACGACCCACGTCAATTGATTAGAAAAGTATTTTTTTCTATCTAAATTGATAAAAAATCAAATATTTAAAATTTTTAGAAAATAATGAAATCATTTTTTATTAGTGCTTTCTATTTACAACCTATAAAATAGAAATTTCGGGGGCTGTGACATGAACTGTTTTTTCTTCCCTCCCAAACTTTAGGGCAGCTCCGATGAGAAATCTATAATGGCCATGTTTGGATCCCTAGTGTTAGTGTTAGTGGTAGTTTTTAATACCCCCAACTAACACGTAACAAACTAACACCATTTGTGTTTGGATCATAGTTTGTGTTAGTTTGCACTTTTTTGATCCTTTGTGGGAGAGAGAGGAGACAAGTGGAGTAAATCTGGTGGGACCCATCAAAACTAACATAATTAGAACCTGTTGAAGGTGTTAGTATTTTGGAGGTGTTAGTCCCAATTAACACCAAAGTAACACACATGTTTGGCTCTAAAGTGTTAGTTTTGTGTTATTTGCATTGGCTCCAAACTAACACTAACACTTGGATCGAAACACGGCCATTATTTTTGTTGTCAAATCAATGGCGTGTCTGAAAGATAGCATGTAACAGTATCGGCTTCGGTGTATGGGACACACCACTCAATTAGAGCAGAGAGACAGCCAAATAAAATAAAGTCATCCCTCTCAGTTATTTCTCCTGGCAAACGGTATCCTCATCATACGGCAGCTGATATATTGTATTTGTATTCAGCTCGGTTCGACGCATCTGCCGAATGCGACTTAGGGGTTGTTTGGATCCACATGGCAAGAGCAAAAAATAGCAAAACTTTTGTTCTCAAGAAAAGATGGCAAAAAGGTTGCCATTAGAGGTGTTTGGATCCAATGGCAAAACTTTTGGCAAAAACCCATTTAAACCTCATTCTCCCTCCTTTTACCATGGGATGTTTGGAGGCAAATGGTAAAAGTTTTGCCTTTTTGCTCAATTTTACCAAAATGTTGAGCCAAAAGATTTTGGCCATCTTATTTTTGATTTGCCCTTTTGCCATAGGGGTGTTTGGAGGTAAATGGCAAAAAAATAGCAAAATAGATGCCATTTGTCATTTGTCCATGGATCCAAACAGCCCCTTAGCCTCGGCATATGCATTATTTTTTTCAGTAGCCACCTATATAAATGTTGTACTGGATTATCGCATGGGCTATGAGAGTACTAGATTTGTTTTCCAAACGTCAATAAATGACTAGCCCGTTTCTCAAAATCAAGGGGTGAGATATGCATATGCTAGACAAGAACTTTGTAAAGTGATATGGAATGGCGAAAACTTGAACAACATTATAAGGTCAAAGTATTTCCAGTCCTTGAAATTATGTAAGGTCAAAACAAAAAAGAAAACTGGGAATAGAAACATACATAAAAACACTCTCCTGCCAATAGAAAAAACTAATTAAATAACCAACACAGTTATCTAAGTGCATATGAGTGTATAGTTGCATCAGGGACAAGAAATACAAAATTTCAGTTTGCATCATCTCCCTTTATCAAGCTTGTTTAACATATTAGACATTTTTATATGAATCTTTCTGAACTCCTGAAAACTACATATGTCTATAGATTTGCTAGCTCCAGTGTTTATATAGTATGGCGACTAAAGAGTGTTGAAACCTATCTATAGCCAAACATGTCAAACTAACCTAGCAGCTACTATATTTCTAGGAAAATAAAGGCACCAACGAAGAATGCAATGCAAAAAGGAAAATGCAGAAATATATAGGCGATAAGTAAAGGGATGAGCAAGAGATGCAGGAACTTGGCACAAATATTCATTTCGTGACATCGATGGTTACAGAAATCACGCTCGTCTCTAACTTGGTACAAATGCAAGTCTCACTACGGCCTTGTTTAGATGGAGAATTGGGATGGGGAATTGAGAGTTTGGGGTCACGTCGTAATCATTGCGCTACTGTAGCATTTCGTTTGTTAGTGTGAAAAATTATCTAAAAATTAATTAATTAGGCTCAAAATGTTCGTCTCGCCGAGTACTCCCTCCGTCCCGATTTAACTGTCATCGGCAGCCATGCACTCGGATCAATGCAACCAGCATGCACGCTAGGGATAGCTCTCTCTCCTCTTCCCAGTTGCTCAGATTCCCCAGGACATTGACAGCAAGTGGGTGGCCGTGCAAGTGGGAGCTACTCCGATTGCTTAGATTTCCTGGGATTACAGGATAAAGCTGTAGACTGAAAGCCGGACATGATGCAGATCTACTCCTAAATAAATATAGTAGCCAGAACGGCATATAAACTGGGACAAGACACTGGAGCTAAAACGACTCATAAATCGGGACGGAGGGAGTACAACAAAACTGTACACTTAATTTTTTATTTAATCTACATTTAGTACTCCATGTATGCTATGACATTTTGATGTGATGGGAATATTGTTTTTACATAGTGAACTTTGGGGTTGCCTTTTGGAACTAAACAAGGCCGTACGTTTTCTCTTCTGGTAACCTAGCTTGATGCCATCTCCACAACATAGTATTATCATTTGAGTAGAACATTATGACAGAGGCATGCTGAATATATATCGTACCTGACATTATGTACGTGCTCTTTATATAGATAAATGCACGGGCATCTTTTAATGTTATGGCTTTGGCATATCTATAATTTGAGAAGAATGAAGTTTGGGGGTACACAGAAACAAAACAAAACGAATAATGCAATCCTCGACAGCTTCCCACACCGTTTTGGGACCACCTTATGGTACAACGGAAATACACATTTCTTTTCTTTTTTTTCACAAAGGGAAGAATACACGCACATTTCCCGTCATTCGCCGACCGGTCCACAGGTGTGCGTGTCCGTATAACTGCTGCGTTCATTCCGTCCTAATCGTCGTGTGTCATGCATTACAAGATTGGGGACAATCTGACGACCCACAAAATCACAATAATTTCGTGTGCGAATGCGAGGATATACCATTTCAAAATTTCAAAAAAATTGTACAGCGCGCCCAACGGATATGGATGCGCGCGGGCCCTGGTGAGTTGGTGACAACAGACAACAACAGCCAGTTTCTATTGGTGAACAACTAACATTCCAAATAAACTGACAGGCTAGGGCGTCAGAACCTAACGCAGCCCAACACATATCAAATTCCCTTCGTCCACTCCGCCCGCCGCCGCAGCCCGACGCGCCGCCGCCCTCCCCGTCACCTCCTCTGCCGCCGCGCCGGAGCTCGCCACACCATCCTCCACCCATATGGCGTACTTCTACCCTGGCCCCAGCTCCGCCGCCGGCGACCAGCGCGCGCACGCCGAGATCATCCCCAGCCTGCCCAACGACGACCTCGACCTCATCAGCTCCCCCGCTGCCGTCGACACCGCCGCCGCCGCCGCCGCCGGCGACGGGCTGTCGTCGCTGTCGGACGACAACAACAACAACACCGACGAGGACCTCTTCTCCATGTTCCTCGACGTGGACAAGCTCAGCTCGCTGTGCGGGCCGTCGCTGGAGGCGGAGGGCGGGTCATCGTCCGCCGCCGCCGCTGCCGCCGCGGCCGGCGACGGCGGCGGGGGTGTCACTGTGGGGGCTGATGAGCTTATGGGCATGGGCTACGCGCCTTGGCTGGGGCATCAGCAGCACGGCCATCAGTACGTGGGCATGGATGAGGCCATGTCGTCGTTCATGGCGGAGCAGCAGCTGGTGGGCGCGGCGGCGGCGGCGGCAGCGGCGACGACGCCGGAGATGGTGGGGATGCCGTCTCGGGAGACTATCTCTTGGCCGGCGGACCTAGTTGAGCTTTCTCTGGTTGATCCAGTGAAGGCAAGAAAGTAATATTTCTCGCAGAGAGAATTCGATGATGCTTTGTTCTTGTGAAATCTCATCGATCTGTCGTGTATATATGCTTTTTACATACTGTTTAGTTTGCTTTGCGAGGTTCAGTTTTTTTTTTTTTTTTTTTTTTTTTTTGGAGGGAAGAGGTTCAGTTTTGAAGCATGGTTGCTTTGGTTTGTCTGGCATTGTCTGCAGTATTATTAGTTCATCATTTCTAGTCACATGATTTCAACTATAACTTTGCCATTGGGATATTTTTGGCTAAAGGGAGGTTTAGTGCATGGTGATGTATGAACGAATGGAATGGTGTAGTTTCTCTAGGAGTTAATTTCTTCAAAGAATAGGTCCCTTGAGAGTTGAGACACAAGCTGGCTAGACCTGTATACTGATGGAAATTACAGAAATTTTTTTACTTGTATTGATGGTTGCTTTGCAACAATGAGGGTCAAAAGGATGTAATGTATATGTTTTCTACATGCTATTTAACTACTTCGGTTGGCAAGGTTTATTTTTGAAACAGGATTGCTTAGCTTTCTTTTGGATTGGCTTCGTTATTTGTTTCTCATTTCTTATCACATGGTTACATCTGTAAAATTCCCATTGGGTGATTCTTAGCTAAAGGAAGGGTTTAGTGCATGGTGCAGCAGGAACGAATGGAATGGTGTATTTGCTCTAGGTTTGCTTCATAGAGTAAAAAATACTGGCTAGACCGGCCGGTAGGTGAGACTGAGGGGTATTTCAGAGGGATTTTTAACTAAGAGTCTGATTCCAAGATGCATGCAAATACTACATTGGCGGTTGCTTTGCAAACAAACAGTATTGAGGGGTAAAAAATATTGCTGCCATGTATGCTGTTTACATGCTATTTAATTAGATTGGTTGGTCATGTTTATTTTTGAAACAGGATTGCTTAGGTTCATTTGGGATTTGCTGCATTATTTGTTGGTCATTTTCTAACCACATGGTTAATTTCATCTATAAAATTCCAATATACAGGGAGATTCTTGGGTAAAGGGAGTTTTAGTGCATGGTGCAGTATGAATGAATGGAATGATGTATTTGCTCTAGGTTTGCTTTATAGATGAAAAAAATATTAGGCCGGTAGGTGAGACTGAGGGAGGAATTTCAGAGGGATTTTTAACTAAGAGTCTGATCCTTAGATGCATGCAAATACTACATTGGTGGTTAATTGCTTTGCAAACAAACAGTATTGAGGGGTAAAAAATATTGATGTCATGTATGCTGTTTACATGCTATTTAATTAGTTTGGTTGGTTATGTTTATTTTTGAAACAGGATTGCTTAGGTTTATTTGGGATTGGCTGCATTGTTTGTTGGTCATTTCTCATTGTTTCATCTGTAAATTTCCAATATATAGGGAGATTCTTGGGTAAAGGGAGTTTTAGTGCATGGTGCAGTATGAATGAATGGAATGGTATATTTGCTCTAGGTTTGCTTCATAGATGAAAAAATATTAGACCGGTAGGTGAGACTGAGGGGGGAATTTCAGAGGGATTTTTAACTAAGAGTCTGATTCCTAGATGCATGCAAATACTACATTGGTGGTTAATTGCTTTGCAAACAAACAGTATATTGTGGGGTAAAAAATATTGATGACATGTATTCTGTTTACATGCTATTTAATTAGTTTGGTTGGTCATGTTTATTTTTGAAACAGGATTGCTTAGATTTATTTGGGATTGGCTGCATTGTTTGTTGGTCATTTCTCATTGTTTCATCTGTAAATTTCCAATATATAGTGAGAATTTTCGGTGAAGGGAGGTTTAGTGCAGTGCAGTGAATGGAATGGTGTAGTTGCTCTATGGTTGCTTAATAGAGTAGGTCGTTTGAGATTCAAGCTAGACTATTAGTAGGGAGGCTGAGGGGAAAATTATTCAGAGATTTTTAGCTAAGAATCTGATTCTTAGATGCAAAGACTATATCAGGGTTGCTTTGCAAAAATACTATTCAGGGTCAAAGTTAATTTTATGTCATGAATAATCATGATTCATGCCTTATATATTTGACAGGATTTTGACAAACAGACATTCTGCTGCAAAATCAAAGGAACGAAAGATGCGCTATATTGCCGAACTAGAGCGCAGTGTTCAAGCTCTTGAATCGGAAGCCACAGCTTTGTCAGTTCGGTTGGCAGTGCTGCAGGTAGGAAATATTTCTAAGGATCTTCTGACTGCAGTCCAATGTCCACATGAATGGCTTTTAATCCATACTATGTATCAGCTTGTCATATGCATGATAACCATAATCATAGTTTGGCCACCACGCATAGACGTTTGACTGCAAAACATCTAGTGCTATCTAATCGAAGGTGAAGTTTTAGTTTGTTCCTTTGTTATAACCACAATTGGTGTTTCTTGAGTGGCAGCTTGGGGTTTTGGATCGCTTTTCACCTGATTTAAAAAAAAATTAGTATTGGCTAGTTGGTTTTCATTATTCCTAGTTACATGTGATACCTACTTCTAGTTTCATTTTCTTTGTGGTCTGTTTTCAAAAGTTATGTTCCAGTACAACCATCTGTTTATTGCCTTTTGATCTATCTGATACACTGCATATAATGGATTTTTTCTGCAAATGTTGATGCTTGTTTGATATCAAAATAGTTTTCTTTTAATAAAGGGAATGATGAGCAACACAATATTAAAGATGCAGCATATTTGTCCTAGCATTGAAGAAAATAATATCACATTCATGTGTTTTAATACAGTATCAACACACATAAGATATGTAACTTGGAAGGATCATAGTATACGTTGCAATATCTCATAGTATTATCATATCCCTGTGGTGTGAAACTATTGATCAAATGCAAGAGTATGCTATGATGACATGCTAGTTTTTGAATGACCCCGTAGAATTTTATAGGATGTTACTTGCTGCTGCCAGTGAGACGTAGCCTTTTTCCAGTAGTTGTTACTCTTTTATTCACGAGAGGATATCTTATATATTTTCTTGTGTTTTCACATGGCAATCTGTTTGCATCTTCGTCATATCATCCTGAATGATTGACCAGAGCTATGTTGTGCAGAAAAGCTCTTAGTCTCTGACATGCTAAAGCTTAATTAGCTCCCAGTTATATGTTAACTACTTATTTTGTATGGAGGATTATTCCTTTCTGGAGCTACCAGCTAGCTGTTAATATCCAAAGTACCTGTGGAAGGCACCTTGTTTTCACTGTATATGCTCATGTGATTATTCTACTCATTTACCTTGCATTTGCTTCACGTAATAACTAAATAATCACTCTTCTCATTATTTTTCTATATCAGAGAGATGGAACTTTGCTAACAACCCAGCATAATGAGTTGAAGATACGTCTGCAGGCCATGGATCAGCATATCCACTTACAAGATGGTAATATTCATTCGACTCTATGATTCATGGATTTTGCACCCTGTTCAACATTTCGTTATTAAGTCAGCTGCATTAAGAGTAAAATTATGCACGTTATTACCTTCTCTATGCATAATGCTGTGCTTGTGAAATGTATGAGCATTATTCCCTAATGTTTGCTGTTCTTGGTGCAGCTTTGAGCAACATTCTGCAAGAGGAGATCCAGCGTCTTAATAAGGTGGTAACAGGAGAGGTGGACAATGCTGGTGGAGGTATGATGATGGACTTTGGCGCCATGCCATGCCCGTTTGGAGGCGACCAGGAGATGTTGCCCAACAATGAAGAGATACAATCCATGATGGCCACTCAACCGTTGCAGCAGGTCCAGCCTCCACTCCCAGCCTCAGCAGCAGCCACTGGACCATCAGAACCAGCAGAAGCCACTGCACCCGCTGCAGGCACAACAGCCGCAGGAGGCGGCGAGGGTCCTCAAGATGAAGGAACATCTGATTGGGATGAAAGCTTGATGATGTAAGTGATCGTTATGAGGGATCAATGTTCTGGGGATGCTGTATGTGCAAGTTTAGTTATCGTTTTTTCGGTGAACCTAGCTAGTTATCTAGCCTTTGCTCGATCAGTTCAGCTTCAGTTTATTGTTAATTAACTTGGTTATTTATGGGCACAGCTCCGCTCCGAATTCAGACATTCTGGTCGCAGAAGTTTTTCCTCCTGGATTCTGTCTGTACCTCTTTCTTAGTTAAAGGGTTCACATGCTTGGATTTAAGTAAGGGATTCAGATGAGAGATATCCAGTTTTAGTCACCTACTCAGGTAGCACGGCACGAGATGACATTGCATTTCAGGAGTGCTATACTGCTGTTTCAGGATGCTGTTCACTTTTGCATATGTGTAGCACTGTAGCTCGCTAAATGTCCATCAGCACAGTGTATTAGCCGCAAGCACAAGCTGCACAACAAGCAAGTTCCTTTTAAAAAACAAACATGAAAGGATGCAAATTAAGGGCCATTAGTTGAAAAAGGATTCCAGCATATACTGCTATCAGATACGGTGAGCTAATCTTATGAAACAGTATTATAACTTATACATTTGAAAAATTCCAGCCAGCAGAATATACATATACAACTAGTTGAAATCAGTAGTACGGAGTATTGCCATCTCGATAAGATAGCAATGAACCTAGAGTTCAAACATGCCCACATATAACCTTTATCCATTGTTTATATGCCTTAGTTCATGAACAAGTCACGTAAAATAGTTTTTGGTTGGCACTTACCAAATACAACATAGTTTCATGTGAACCATAATGCCGAAGAAAGCGCTGAAATCCCTATGAACAAAATCAATTTAGAACATTCTCTGGCTGATCTGCTAGACCAATATGAAAAAAGTTCACTTACATGTCTAGGTGGAACAATATGAAAAGCAAGTTGTACTGCAGGCGACATGAACTTTTATGTACCACAGAAAAGTTTTAATGTTCATAGATATATTGTATCCCCTCAAATGCCAGATTTCTTTGTTAGTAAGTTGCACCCCATAATATTATTGACATGGAACATAATTATTTGTCCCCACATCTAGTAGTGATCTCACTCAGAATTTGCCATTTTATGTGGGTTCCAAATAAATTTATTCCATTCCCCAAGTAAACAAACATTATTCCCTATTTTTGTGCGCTGCGTATATGTGTGTGTTTTGTTGCAAAAGACTTGCACCTGAGTCTGGATCGTTAAAAAGTATTGCCCTCCATGAGATTAAAACACACAACATCTTGCATTGCCTCACATATAGCCACCTAACCACTCCATCTACACAACACATGTGACTTTAAATAGGATGTTTTTAACTCGTGGAGGACCTTTTAATCCCGGGTGGTGGCTCCAACCGGGACTAAAACCCCGCTTTTGTCCCGGGTTGAGCCCCCAACCGGGACAAGGTCACCCTTTTAGTCCCGGTTGAAGCCATCATCGGGGACTAATGTATGAGACCTTTTAGTCCCAGGTTGAGCCTCTAATCGGGACTAAATTGTGACTTTTAGTCCTGATTGGAGCCACAGACCAAGGTCCCTCCACCGCCCCTAATATTGAGACTGGGTCCAATAAAATTCGAGACTAATATCTCTTATGGGAGCACTAAAATCCGAGACTAATGTCCATGATGGAAGGGGAGAAAATTGAGATTTCACCATCCTCAAAACTGGGCTTCGTCCGTTTGCCATCATAAAAATGGGCTTCGCTCTTTTGCCATTATCAAATCATACCAATACGCTACAATGCATTTGTTCCCGAAACTGCCCCTGTCGTCCTCGGACCACCATGCAAGCCCCCATCCTCCACACCCGGCAAGCATGCTGGCCCCTGTCCTTCCTTCACCCGCGAGCTCTGCCCCGACATTTTCTCCCCATCTTCTTCCCCAGCGAGGCAACCCCGTCTTCTCCGCCTCGACCCCCTGCTCCCCTTCTCTCTCCCGCGGCCGGCGCATCCACCGCGTCCATGGCCGGCCGTCGTGGGTGCGGAGCAACCCAGCTGCGGCGGCGGGCCGGCTTATCCGCTGCATGGGCGACGAGCAGCCTAGCTGCGGCGGCGGGCCGGCGCATCTGCCGCGTTCTACGGGCGGCGGGCGTGGGCGCGGCTTGGTCCCTCGTCGCTCCCTCCGTGCGGCGCCCCTCCCGCTCCGCCTCCGTTCTCCCCTTCCCCTACACCTCGGCGGAGTGCACGGCCGAGCTGGCGAGCCTGAGCTCCAGCAGCGGCGACAGTAGGAGGTTGGGGCGGCGGCCGGAGGAGCAGCTTCAGGCGACCATGGTGGGAGGAGGACCTCGGGGCCGCGGGAGGAGTCGTTGTGGCCGCACACTCCACCGGTGGAGGAGGACGGGGGCGGCGCGGCTCGCCAGCGGCGGCGGACGGGGAAGACGAGGCAGTTTCGGGAGCCAGGCATTGCAACGTGTTGGCATGGTTTTATAATGACAAAAGAGCGAAGCCCATTTTCATGATGGCAAACGGACGAAGCCCAGTTTTGAGAATGACGAAATTCCAGGGATGAAAGATCTATTTTTTCTACTCATGTATATTTAATCATATTGCATGAATTGGTTGCTATATTTGATAACGTGATTGTCTGTCAAGTCATCATTAGTCCAAGGATGAAACTTGAGCGAGGAAACATTTTTTTTATTTTGCTTTTGATGCCAACACAAGTTATTATACTCCTATTGACAAACTTAGTTATGGCATTGCTTGAGTGATTAGCGATCAGGCCCTACGATGACCGTAAATAAATTGACTAATTTTCACACTTACAAGCAAGAAAAAAATGGGGTTGTCGAGTAAATTCTAAGAAATGAATTCATATACAGGCAACACCAGACTGATATAGTATTTTTTTTCACAGGCAGATAGGATATAATAATGTTACTACTATTTATCATCAAAGTTGTGCTACCCACGGTGGTAATGGATGATGGCCCTCATAATTTCGTCACAATCTCATTTATCCCTAACTAATTTTAGTTTAATATCCAGTACTATTTTGGTCCGATCTGAACCCGATTCTTCTCAGAATTGTTAGTTTAATAGATTTTAAAGCCCTTTAGGGTCCGATTGGTTGCCTTCCCAGCCGAGCATGGCTCGCATGGGGGAACCAGGCTGGCCGTAGCCATGCTCTGGACATGCAAGTCCCTCTTGTTTGGTTGCATGGTTTGGTCCAGCCAAGTTCTAGGGAGATGTTGAGTGGTTGCATGGATGAACCACAAATTCAAAAGTGAGATGCAAGCAGAGTTTGTTTGGTTGGCTGAGTACAAGTTGGTGGAGTTACCCCTTGCATGGAGTGGTGAGTTTACCTCCATGCAGTCCATAGGGCAAAATAACAACACTGGAAGCAATATTACATCACTTTGCATACTAATAATACAATCACTAGTGCCTGCAGCAATATTATTATGAACTGAGCTAATATTATTGCATCTTTATATGCAAACGTAGTCTTCTTGTTAGGTGCATCAAGCTTCACCTTTTGTTCATCTTGTTGGCCATAATGTAAAGCCGCCAATGCTTCTTCTCTTGTGCTGAATTTTTTGAAGCATGCACCCTTGACGCCATCCACTTGAGCATGGCAAGCTGCCCAGGTGGAGAACACACCAGTCTGTCGACCAGAATGAACCACATACCAAGGCATGCTAGCTAGCCAACAGAAAACATGAACCCCTCATTAAAATTAGGCATATGCTTAGTTAGAAAACAGAAAACCATCATTGACATGGGCATATGCTCAGAATCTGTACAGATCATGAAAAATGGAAGAAAACAGTATACCTAGATAACCAGATGATCATTGACAATGGGCATATGCTCAGATATAGTTACAGATCATAAAAAATGGATCAGAATATGCACAGAAAATAGAGAGCATGAAAGAAAACAGTGTAACTTGGTTAAGCAAAGCATCATTGACATTGGGCACTTGCTCAGATATAGTTCAACATGTCTACATTGCCATCATATGCCAATCTACAATCAACAATCAGGGTTGATCCATGAATGTTTATCATGCACATATCAGTTACATGTGCAAGTATAGTTTGCTAAAAAGCACCTGCAACTAAAGCCATATATAGTCAGTTACTAACTATTTGATGTAGTTAGCAATTGAGAGGGGCATCGAAGCTACACAAAAGAGGGGATCCTCTGCAAGAAAGAGGCCACTAGCACCACTGCCCATTTCAAGCTGCCAAGACCACCATCACCACTGCCCAATTCAAGCTGCCAAGCCCAGCAACACACAAGTTAACCAAAATCAGCATCCTGCAGCCATCAGGGTCACTATACAAAAGCCACCAGGAGCTCACTTCACAAAATCAAGCACCAGGAGCTCACATCCCAAAAGATGGATCAACCAGCAGTCAAGCACCAACACAATCCTACACATAATGCTTGGCCAAGAAGTTCCTCAGCCACAACACACGGTGAGGCTCAGTCATCTTCACAAATGCAATGCCCAGGGCCTGGTTGTCGAGAATGTGAGAATATGCCACCAGCAAGGCTTCCTCAGTGAACCCAGGCACATACATGACAGCATCATACAAATCAGGGTGTACTAGGTCAATCTTGGTCTCGCGAATTGCTTCTGCAACATTGTTGACAGCACTTGTCATGCCATTCATCACAACAACATCCTCCTCAGCAAGAACAGTCCTCCTCCTCTTGTTGCCTGGTGCAGACACTGAACCACCACCAGCAGCTCCAGGACCAGCAGCTCCAGGACCAGCAACTCCAGGACCAGCAGCTCCAGGACCAGCAGCAGTAGCTCCAGGAACTCCAGCAGCAGCTCCAGAACCACCAACAGGTGCTCCAGAACCAGCAGCAGGAGATCCAGAACCACCAAAAACAGCAGCAACATCTCCAAATAACTTAGACACATCCTCCAGCTTCACTCCATCATCCAGTTTCATTGAGTTGTCAACAAAATCAGAGGGAGAGCCCAATGCCTCACCAGACCCCATGGCATACTTTCCAGTTGCCATACAATTGGCAAATATGATTTCCATCTGCTCAAAGTTATCAATTGGCTTGTTCAACAGGTCTACATCCTTGGGGTGAGCCTGAAATGAATACAACAATATGGTTAGGTGTTGACGCAGAATCGGCTTCTCATGCCAAGCACACAGCAAGCCGAATCAGCTGGCTTCACACGTGCCCGACCGTCTGAATCCTGTAAGCGTGCCAGTCAATTTTCCGTGAAACTAACAAAGGAAGAAAAAATGTTTAGATATAAAACCTGGAACATGCCGGATGATACCAGACAGTTCCATCTCTACGGCTTGCAAGGCCAATCTTGATCGGCATATAGCTATGAACAAGCTATCTGTCGGCAATACAGGCACTCACAGCATATTCGGCAGAGCGCGTAAGAAAGCATACTGCCGACCGCATGACGTCATCATGATGAAAGATCGGTGTTTAATTAGATGATCGTTACAATACTTTAAACACGACCGGTTAACGGGCATAAAGCATGATAAATGTGACGGCGCGACCGTAAATCTCTAATAAACAAGAATGCATAGGTTTAAAAGCACTAGTCTACCGCATGTCTAGGTACCCTCGAACCCGTCAAGCGTAAAATCAAACAAGTTAATCCACCGCATGATACAACTTGTTTAAAATCACACCACCAACCAAGAATAGATCAATCCACCGCATGATATACTCTAAACGTGGAAGGCTAGAAGCATTCATTATTTAAAACAAAGTTACGAACATGTTTTCACTCATTGAGGGACTGCCGAATACGGCTAGATAGCCGATTCGGGTTCCATGAAGAAGGAACAAGCTTCGTCGATGTTGATAGACCTATCAGATCGATTTCGAGCTCTAATCCACCGGATGATTAGTTCTAAAACGACCCAAAAACCTGCATCTACCGCATGATACCCGGCTCTGTCAAAATCCATACAAAACCAACGAGTTTGAACCCGCGACACGTGGCAATCTAGATTGATTCGAATTCGGCTATGTAAGGTAACGTGGTCATGTCTTGCAATGAATCAAAACCGAACCTAACCAATCTAGACTGGGCAAAAAGAGTGTTATATGAATTAAACATAAAGTAAAACGGATAATAATGTTAGTACATCTTTACTATATATATTGACTGCACCACTGAGATATTTCAGCTCACCTTGATGTGGCCCTTGTAGTGCTCATCCTCCAAACTGATGGTGCTGGTAAGACCATCCCACAAAGCACCACTGAGATCTTTCAGCTTTGACCACCCTAACCCACCTCTGTCTCCATTTGCGAAGATGGTTGTACACTTGGGTACCAGTGACCTCTTGCCCTGTGAACTCATGCAAAGCCTTTGCAACTTGGTTCAGATGAACTTCCTTGAAACCTTTGTCAGTTCTCACTCCAGTGGTGATCAGCTGGCACATGCGGCGTACGACAAAGGAGGACATAACACTGGTCCACCTCATTGCACCCCTATCAGGCTGGGCAGCAGGTGGGGTAGCAGGCTGGGTAGCAGGTGGGGTAGCATCATCAACCACAACCACATCCACATCCACATCCCCATGATGTGCCATCTCCTATATGCAACAATCATCATTGCATAATGCCCAATGTCTCAGAAAAAGAATAAACAGAATAAACAATCATCATTGCATATGCCCAATGTCTGAGAAAAAGAATAAACAGAATAAACAATCATCATTGCATATGCCCAATGTCTGAGAAAAAGAATAAACAGAATAAACAATCATCATTGCGTATGCCCAATGTCTCAGAAAAAGAATAAACAGCACAAACTATCAATGGGATAGAAAATTCATCATTGCATGTTGTCCAATGCCTCAAGTAAATAATAAATGGGAAAGAAAATCATCATTGCATGTTGTCCAATGCCTCAGTTCATAGAATAAATGGGATAAAAATTCATCATTACATAATGCCCAATGTCTCAGCCTAAAAGACAAACATAGATGGTACTAAAATAATCATTAAGACAAACATTAACAGACCAGCCTAATACATGCATCTAGATGTGTGCATGTCCCCTGTTGGCCCACATTGCATTAGCACAGTCATCCCTCATAGTAGCCCATGCTGTATTGTCAGCCATTGGAACCCCATGCCCATCATTGTCATTGATATTAGGTTCCCAAGAGTTCTCAGGAGGAATAACCTCATCAACACCATGATCAAGTATCCAATTATGCAAGATGCAACATGCAAGTACAAGTTTGACTTGGGTCTTGAATGGATGAAAAGGTTTGTTGTCAATAATGCGGAACCGACATTTCAATGCCCCAAATGCCCTCTCAACAGTGACACGCAGACTTGAGTGCCTCAAATTGAACAACTCCCTTGCATTGGTTGGGTAGTTTCTACCACCATATTCATTAAGATGGTATCTAGTGCCTCTATAAGGAGGAAGAAAACCAGGCCGACAAGCATAACCAGCATCTACAAGGTAGAATTTGCCTAGACAAATTACACAAGTGCATTAGTCCTAAATTTAAGAAGATTCTGATTTATGTAACTAATTTTTCTAATTTAATTACCTTGTGGAACCCTTAACCCATCATCCCGCATGATCCTCTTTGGTTCCCTTATTTTGACAATGACAATCTTACTATTCCCTGTGAGTTTAGTTTTGAAATAGGATGTATAGATGCACAATCCACGGCTATCTTCAATTCTTTCATTCGGCCCTGTATTCTGCCAGCCGAATTTTGTGGAGGAAGGCTGGTTCAGAGTACCTTTGCGAATTTCAAATCAAAGTCGACTGCAGCTAGGACATTCTGAGTGGTGTGGTGCTTTCGGCCCCTAAATGCTGACTGCATCTTCACAGGCACTTTAGCATAGATATGAGTTCCATCTATTGCACCAACACAATCCTACATGCAACCCAAAATTGTATGGTTATATGACATGCACCCAACACTGGTCCAATTATATGTAATAGACTGATTGTTTAATTACCTTAAAAAATAGGTACCATCTTGAACTGTTTCTAATCTTTAGTGGGGTATCATTTGATGGAGCCTTAATCATCTCATGCCTAAGTTCCCCAATAGCATACAACACTTCTTTGAATTTCCTACTAACAACCTCACCAGACCTCCTCCAGGTGTTGTGTACAACTCTATATCGTTGGTTATGCCCAACAATATGAAGAAACATTGTAACTTGTTCTTCTACAGTGCTGTGTATAGTATCTACAAGCAGACTTCTTTCCCTAAGGACAGCACAAAGATGGAAAAAGGGGGCTCTTCTCATGCGAAACATGTTTACACACTCCACATCATTACAGTTATAGATTTTATCCAAGTTCTTTTGCCTTTCCTCATCCATAAGAGCCATTGGGGCATAGGTGATCTGAGGGCGTGAGGTTTGACCAACCCTAAGCCTACTCATCATGAATGCATAGACAACAGCAACTAAAGCAGCAGCATGAACAATAAGCATCCTCCGCCTTTCTTGCAAATCCATCTATAGCAATGAAAACATGCAACATGACTCGGTATGTTCACATTTAGCTTAAAGACATCATTGACATGGACAAGTTGTGTCAGATTTACATTATCACAAATAGATGCACAGATTTACATTAGCACAAGTAGTGCACAGATTTAAATAGCCATACATAGATGCACATACTTATCATAAATCATTGGGAAGGACAACAATGCTCAGATTTATAGTAAAAACATCATAAGCTTGGACAACAATGCTCAGCTTTATAGTAAAAACATCATAGGCTTGGACAACTATGCTCAGATTTGTATTAAAAACATCATAGGCTTGAACAAAATATGCTCATAAATTGCATCCAACAGCAAGTTCATCACATCAATATCATCTAGCGCACCGCAAAATCATAAAATCGCATTCACAAGATTCGTGGACAGAGAGAAAGGGGTAACAGCTTTCGTTACCGGAACTGAAGGAGCAGGAACCAGATCTGAAAGAAAGAAATCGACAAGAGAAAGATCCCCAATCCTGCACAAACAACCACCGTTAGCTTGTCAACGTGGGTGAAACACTCATACACCATAGATCTAGAGTTCACCCAAAGAGATCTCGACTGAAACCGAACGGGATGAGAGAAATCTCACCTTGCTGCAAACTTCCGTCCAGCTATCAACGCTGCAAAACAACATACACCAGGGGGGTGAGGATTCAACGCCAACAATAGATCGAAAAGGGCGAGTAGATCTGGGAGGAAGAGAGGAGAACTCACCTCTGCTCGGCGAAAATGGCGACTGCGGAAGTGCGAGCGAGGGAAGGGGCCGCCCGCGCGCTCCTCCCGCGCACGCGCCGCCGCACCGCCAGAGCCTGGCTGTGGAGAAACGAGGGTTTCCTCCTTATCCCGGGAGCCAGGCTCATGCCGCCCTTTTGCATCCCGCGGGACAGACCCCCAGGACGGCCCAAGAAACCAATCGCCGGCCCTTGCATCCGGAGAGCCTGGCTGGGCCTATATGCGGGCAACCAATCGGACCCTTATCGTTGGCCAGTAGTTGAAATCCCACCCAGATGGAGAGGAATTGGAATCCCCAATTGTGATTCCAGGCCCCAACCCATTATTGCCGAGTGGCAGGCCAGTCACCACTCACCAACGGCCGTCTCGATCTTTTTTTTTTTGAGATTAACGGCCGTCTCGATCTGGCTCCGTCCACAGCCACCCACACTCTCTCCCTCGCAAGCCGAAGTCCAAATCCATGGCGGCCCTCTTCCTCCCGCAGCCGCTCTCGCCTTCCTCCTCCTCCTCCCGCTCCAGCCGTCGCCCCACCTGCTTTGGAATCGACTTTGCCGCGGTCAGGCCCGGCCCCGTCCCCGCCCCGTCGCGGACCACCGTCCAGCCCCGCTCTTCGACGACTTCTTCTTCGACTTCTTCAAAGTGAGTAGGAAACGCACGCGCGCATGCGCATCCCGACCCTGAGCTACTACCTGCACCCTCGATTGGATTTGGATCTGCTCGTGTTCTGAGCTTCTCTCTGATGATGTTGGTGGTAACTGTGTTTTTGTTGGGTCAAGATTAGGCCGAGGTGCTCGCGGTTCTCATCTACAGGGCGAGGAACTCGCCGCCCGACAGGTGACAGTTTGCTATATATCCTCTGTGCTTCCTTCCAATCAGCGGTAGCAATGTCAAATACTTGGATAGGATCATAGGATTTTCGATTAGGACGTCTAATTTGACTGCAGCGATGTGGTGGTGTTGCTCGTAGCTCTTGTTCCGCTTCAAAAGATAGTGGAATGCTCGAATTTACATGTCTGCAAATGGCATTCAGTTTCAATTTTCTCCTCTTTTTCCTGTTCCGGTGTGTCCTGCAAGGCACGGGCTAACCTCAATCTTTTTGGGTTGGTTTAGATTACCATTGGCAGATGAACTTTAATTGCAGTAATTTAAAGCTCGCGGTGCGGTTTGCAAGCAGCATTACTGGTAATCAGTTGCAACTGGGACTGTTAAATTTACCTCACAGTTGTAGAACTAAACACTTCCTGCCTAAGTCTAGTGTCAGGAACAGAGCATCCCAAGTTATTGGCTTGAAATTTCATTTTGTATCAAGATTCTGCTGCTGAATGTACAATTAGCACGTGCTCTTGCTAGATCTGCAGAATTTGTTGAATCCACATCTTAGGACTAGTCAATATGACCAACTAATGCCTGAACCTCGTCTTACTTTATAATAGCATTTCGTCTGACAACTGGACCCTGTTCTTCCTTAGATATGCTTGTTTGGTGGCTGAAGAAGCTGAGCCGGCCACCCAGCTATTACAGGCACCGTATGAGAGGATTGTCGGGGTCGTGGATTGTACAGCGCAGGACGAAAAGGATGTCCTTAAGAACCTCCAAGGCGCTGATGAGTACCTCTACGTGTCGGGAATTGCAGTCCTACCATCATTCAGGTGACCTCTAACATCTGTACCTGACAACATTCAGGGATGAATGTAAACCCATTCAGGGATTGCACAGTTGTGTTTGCTGAATTGGGCCAATGCCATAACATTCAGGAAATCAATTAAAACCACGTGTCTGTTCTTTGTTCACGCTTGCAGGAGGAGAAAGGTAGGGACTGCGCTGCTGAACGCCTGTGAGGCACTTGGGCTCCAGTGGAGACACAGATTCATGGTTCTTAGGGCATATGAGGATGACGATGGAGCTCGAGGTCTCTACGCTAAAGCAGGGTACAGGGTTGTGTCAAGGGATCCTGACTGGGTCACCTGGGTGGGGAGGAGAAGGCGTGTTCTGATGATAAAAGAGTTGCCGGTTCACGATAACCAGATACAACAGCAATGACACGGGCATGTTTCTTGAATGACACCTCAACTCTACGTCTCTACACCTATACACCTAGCTAGCCTCATGCCTCTCGTGCATGCACCAGCAACGCCGCTACACCTAGCCTTCTAGGCTCTATCCTAAATATAAACCAGCGACCACCATCCAACGGCCATCCTGCACAACCCGGTACTAAAGGGTCACCTTTTAGCACCGGGTCGTAATATCATCCGGTGCTAAAGGAGGGGACCCTTTAGCACCGGATCGTAACAATAACCGGTGTTAAAGGGGACTTTTAGTATAGTGCTAAAGGGTCCCCGGAGTACTTCAATTTTACGTCTGGTGCTAATATTGCATTAGCACCGATTCTTGAGTGCACCGAGGCATATAGGCGGTGGATGATGATTTTTCCGGTAGCGAGGTAACAATAGTACAAAGGTTCATCGAAATTTACAGGCATTACAGCCGGCATTCTGTTCCTCGGCTGACATTCAGATTCTGATTGCTACAATCATCATTGATTAAAGAAAGAGGCTCGGCTACTGCAGCAAATATGTTGGCCAACATTATCGGGGCTGCCTATTGTTTTTCTTCTTTTGGTTGGATTTGTAACCTGCCGACCTGGACTATGAGAATTCTTCAATCATGCAAATAATGAAACAGGCGAAGCCCCCTACACTCGGGGCCCAGGGCCTGGTAGCCCGCCATAGTCTCAATCAAAGGACGGCAGCGTCGCCCTCTGTCCGTTTGATCTATCAACACGGTGATAGCTAGGATCTTGCGAGGGATCTGCATGCTGTAGGCGTGGGGCGGAATGGATGCCCTCGAGGTCAATGACGACCATGCTTGAACGGGCATCGTCGGCGTATTATATCCATCCCAATAGCTAACATTTGTATGAAGAACAACTAGAATTGGCAGTACCATCCTGCTTATATTTATATATATGCACACCAAACCTTAGTTTGGCTCCCCACATGCTTGCACACAAGCTAGTGATCAATCAGCTATTATATTCATTTACTCCGTACGAGATGGTACAGGAGGAGCGCTGGAGCGGCGCTGTCAGATCCATGGCCCTCCCATGATGAAGCTAGCTGTCTGACATAATAGGAGGGACTGGGATATGGCGCGACCCCTCCCCCTTTCGATGGTTGACCATCCGAGCATTTCTCTCCGTTGCAATCAGCACGTACGATCCTCGCTGGCCGCTGTCCAAATTAAACAACATGCATAGCTAGGAGGGGGATAGGATTTCTGTCGTGGAACAATTTATGACGGGAGGAGCATGCTGACGTTATCTTACCTACTCTATTTCGTTTTTTTGATTGATGATAACTTTTTTAGCAAGCGTCCATTTTCGAATCCGTTTTCACATTTACGTTCCTTATTATTTTCTATACGAAACAAGACCCATTTTCCATAGGTTTCGAAATAATTTTTTTATATTGTCAACCTCTGTATAACTATATTAGCAACTTGTGTAGATGTTTTGTATCAATCTATATAGATTCGGATGATGTATCAACTTGTATAGGTTTAAACTATC
>OAMR01000202.1:714762-753098 GCA_900205405.1 Echinochloa crus-galli | reverse complement strand
ATTACCTTTTCTGTATAAGCCTTTCATGTCATTACGTGTCTGGTCCATAATCACCGTAACACATGCAGGCCACGTGGAGGCAACAGGCCCATAAATAAATCCAGTCCGTCTAGGTCGCAAACTAGGCCCATAAATAGTCCGCTTCCTGTAAAATTGCCGTAGCAGCCCATGTGCGCAGCAAATTAGGCCACAAGTTGACATAGGCTGCGCCCGCGCTGGGTCTCGCGCTCGCGCCAGAGCGCGACTCCGCGCGCCGTAGCTTTTCCGCGGGATATGGCGCGACCCGTCGCGCTATAGCACACCGCGCGACCCCTCCCCCTTTCCTTTTTGACCATCCGAGCATTTCTCTCCGTTGCAATCAGCACGTACGATCCAAGCTACGGCGCGCGGAGTCGCGCTCCGGCGCGAGCGCGCGACCCAGTGCGGGCGCAGCCTATGTCAACTTGTGGCCTAATTTGCTGCGCACATGGGCTGCTACGGCAATTTTACAGGAAGCGGACTATTTATGGGCTAGTTTGTGACCTAGACGGACTGGATTTATTTATGGGCCTGTTGCCTCCACGTGGCCTGCATGTGTTACGCTGATTACGGACCAGACACGTAATGACATGAAAGGCTTATACAGAAAAGGTAATAAATATATTTTAGATTATGAGACAACTTCTTTATTTATTATCTGTTTTTAATTCCATTTGCATGAATATGTTCCTTACGATGGCATCAATAAAACAAGACCCATATTATATATGTTTTAAAATTATTTTATTGTTCTATCAATTTATATACGGTGATAGTAACAATTTATATATAAATATAGAATAAACTTGTGTATAGGTTGTTAGAGGATACATTATGTAAGTTGTTACGTATTATTTATCATAAATGAGTATATAATACCTTTATAGTATAATACTATCAACTTAATAAAGAAGTTGTCTCATAATCTAAAATATATTTATTACCTTTTCTGTATAAGCCTTTCATGTCATTACGTGTCTGGTCCATAATCACCGTAACACATGCAGGCCACGTGGAGGCAACAGGCCCATAAATAAATCCAGTCCGTCTAGGTCGCAAACTAGCCCATAAATAGTCCGCTTCCTGTAAAATTGCCGTAGCAGCCCATGTGCGCAGCAAATTAGGCCACAAGTTGACATAGGCTGCGCCCGCGCTGGGTCTCGCGCTCGCGCCAGAGCGCGACTCCGCGCGCCGTAGCTTTTCCGCGGGATATGGCGCGACCCGTCGCGCTATAGCGCACCGCGCGACCCCTCCCCCTTTCCTTTTTGACCATCCGAGCATTTCTCTCCGTTGCAATCAGCACGTACGATCCTCGCTGGCCGCTGTCCAAATTAAACAACATGCATAGCTAGGAGGGGGGATAGGATTTCTGTTGTGGAACAATTTATGACGGGAGGAGCATGCTGACGTTATCTTACCTACTCTATTTCGTTTTTTGATTGATGATAACTTTTTTAGCAAGCGGCCATTTTCGAATCCGTTTTCACATTTATGTTCCTTATTATTTTCTCTACGAAACAAGACCCATTTTCCATAGGTTTCGAAATAATTTTTTTATATTGTCAACCTCTGTATAACTATATTAGCAACTTGTGTAGATGTTTTGTATCAATCTATATAGATTCGGATGATGTATCAACTTGTATAGGTTTAAACTATCAACTTATATAAATTTTATCAACATCTGTAGGTTATGGGTATACCACCTTCAGTGGATTATGTCTATCAATTTCTATACACAATGAATATCAATATGCATACATTATAACTTGTATAACTGTGGCTATAAATTGATATAATTCCTAGCTATCAATTTATCTAGATTATATGTCAATTTATATAGACTTTGTGTGTGGATTTTAATATTAATTTATATGGACTTTGACTATCAACCTATGTATTTTTGTAGTGTCAACTTAAATGGCAACTGTAGGAATATGATTGCACATATTGGCAAAAAGAAAAATGGCTTAAGTTGATAGTACTAGATTGCGGAGAATGCCACAAAACATGTCTTAAGTTGATAGTATTATACTATAAAGGTATTATATACTCATTTATGATAAATAATACGTAACAACTTACATAATGTATCCTCTAACAACCTATACACAAGTTTATTCTATATTTATATATAAATTGTTACTATCACCGTATATAAATTGATAGAACAATAAAATAATTTTAAAACATATATAATATGGGTCTTGTTTTATTGATGCCATCGTAAGGAACATATTCATGCAAATGGAATTAAAAACAGATAATAAATAAAGAAGTTGTCTCATAATCTAAAATATATTTATTACCTTTTCTGTATAAGCCTTTCATGTCATTACGTGTCTGGTCCATAATCACCGTAACACATGCAGGCCACGTGGAGGCAACAGGCCCATAAATAAATCCAGTCCGTCTAGGTCGCAAACTAGGCCCATAAATAGTCCGCTTCCTGTAAAATTGCCGTAGCAGCCCATGTGCGCAGCAAATTAGGCCACAAGTTGACATAGGCTGCGCCCGCGCTGGGTCTCGCGCTCGCGCCGGAGCGCGACTCCGCGCGCCGTAGCTTTTCCGCGGGATATGGCGCGACCCGTCGCGCTATTGCGCACGGCGTGACCCCTCCCCCTTTCCTTTTTGACCATCCGAGCATTTCTCTCCGTTGCAATCAGCACGTACGATCCTCGCTGGCCGCTGTCCAAATTAAACAACATGCATAGCTAGGAGGGGGGATAGGATTTCTGTTGTGGAACAATTTATGACGGGAGGAGCATGCTGACGTTATCTTACCTACTCTATTTCGTTTTTTTGATTGATGATAACTTAGCTATCAATTTATCTAGATTATATGTCAATTTATATAGACTTTGTGTGTGGATTTTAATATTAATTTATATGGACTTTGACTATCAACCTATGTATTTTTGTAGTGTCAACTTAAATGGCAACTGTAGGAATATGACTGCACAGATTGGCAAAAAGAAAAATAGCTTAAGTTGATAGTACTAGATTGCGGAGAATGCCACAAAACATGTCTTAAGTTGATAGTATTATACTATAAAGGTATTATATACTCATTTATGATAAATAATACGTAACAACTTACATAATGTATCCTCTAACAACCTATACACAAGTTTATTCTATATTTATATATAAATTGTTACTATCACCGTATATAAATTGATAGAACAATAAAATAATTTTAAAACATATATAATATGGGTCTTGTTTTATTGATGCCATCGTAAGGAACATATTCATGCAAATGGAATTAAAAACAGATAATAAATAAAGAAGTTGTCTCATAATCTAAAATATATTTATTACCTTTTCTGTATAAGCCTTTCATGTCATTACGTGTCTGATCCGTAATCACCGTAACACATGCAGGCCACGTGGAGGCAACAGGCCCATAAATAAATCCAGTCCGTCTAGGTCACAAACTAGCCCATAAATAGTCCGCTTCCTGTAAAATTGTCGTAGCAGCCCATGTGCGCAGCAAATTAGGCCACAAGTTGACATAGGCTGCGCCCGCACTGGGTCGCGCGCTCGCGCCGGAGCGCGACTCCGCGCGCCGTAGCTTTTCCGCGGGATATGGCGCGACCCGTCGCGCTATAGCGCACCGCGCGACCCCTCCCCCTTTCCTTTTTGACCATCCGAGCATTTCTCTCCGTTGCAATCAGCACGTACGATCCTCGCTGGCCGCTGTCCAAATTAAACAACATGCATAGATGATAAATAATACGTAACAACTTACATAATGTATCCTCTAACAACCTATACACAAGTTTATTCTATATTTATATATAAATTGTTACTATCACCGTATATAAATTGATAGAACAATAAAATAATTTTAAAACATATATAATATGGGTCTTGTTTTATTGATGCCATCGTAAGGAACATATTCATGCAAATGGAATTAAAAACAGATAATAAATAAAGAAGTTGTCTCATAATCTAAAATATATTTATTACCTTTTCTGTATAAGCCTTTCATGTCATTACGTGTCTGGTCCATAATCACCGTAACACATGCAGGCCACGTGGAGGCAACAGGCCCATAAATAAATCCAGTCCGTCTAGGTCGCAAACTAGGCCCATAAATAGTCCGCTTCCTGTAAAATTGCCGTAGCAGCCCATGTGCGCAGCAAATTAGGCCACAAGTTGACATAGGCTGCGCCCGCGCTGGGTCTCGCGCTCGCGCCGGAGCGCGACTCCGCGCGCCGTAGCTTTTCCGCGGGATATGGCGCGACCCGTCGCGCTATTGCGCACGGCGTGACCCCTCCCCCTTTCCTTTTTGACCATCCGAGCATTTCTCTCCGTTGCAATCAGCACGTACGATCCTCGCTGGCCGCTGTCCAAATTAAACAACATGCATAGCTAGGAGGGGGGATAGGATTTCTGTTGTGGAACAATTTATGACGGGAGGAGCATGCTGACGTTATCTTACCTACTCTATTTCGTTTTTTGATTGATGATAACTTTTTTAGCTAGCGTCCATTTTCGAATCCGTTTTCACATTTACGTTCCTTATTATTTTCTCTACAAAACAAGACCCATTTTCCATAGGTTTCGAAATAATTTTTTTATATTGTCAACCTCTGTATAACTATATTAGCAACTTGTGTAGATGTTTTGTATCAATCTATATAGATTCGGATGATGTATCAACTTGTATAGGTTTAAACTATCAACTTATATAAATTTTATCAACATCTGTAGGTTATGGTATACCACCTTCAGTGGATTATGTCTATCAATTTCTATACACAATGAATATCAATATGCATACATTATAACTTGTATAGAACTGTGGCTATAAATTGATATAATTCCTGGCTATCAATTTATCTAGATTATATGTCAATTTATATAGACTTTGTGTGTGGATTTTAATATTAATTTATATGGACTTTGACTATCAACCTATGCATTTTTGTAGTGTCAACTTAAATGGCAACTGTAGGAATATGACTGCACAAATTGGCAAAAAGAAAAATGGCTTAAGTTGATAGTATTAGATTGCGGAGAATGCCACAAAACATGTCTTAAGTTGATAGTATTATACTATAAAGGTATTATATACTCATTTATGATAAATAATACGTAACAACTTACATAATGTATCTTCTAACAACCTATACACAAGTTTATTCTATATTTATATATAAATTGTTACTATCACCGTATATAAATTGATAGAACAATAAAATAATTTTAAAACATATATAATATGGGTCTTGTTTTATTGATGCCATCGTAAGGAACATATTCATGCAAATGGAATTAAAAACAGATAATAAATAAAGAAGTTTTCTCATAATCTAAAATATATTTATTACCTTTTCTGTATAAGCCTTTCATGTCATTACGTGTCTGGTCCGTAATCACCGTAACACATGCAGGCCACGTGGAGGCAACAGGCCCATAAATAAATCCAGTCCGTCTAGGTCGCAAACTAGGCCCATAAATAGTCCGCTTCCTGTAAAATTGCCGTAGCAGCCCATGTGCGCAGCAAATTAGGCCACAAGTTGACATAGGCTGCGCCCGCGCTGGGTCGCGCGCTCGCGCCGGAGCGCGACTCCGCGCGCCGTAGCTTTTCCGTAATAGGAGCTGGGGGCATTAGAGCAACTCCAGCAGGGGCCTCTATGGGCCTCTACTCTAAAATTTAGAGGCTTGGAGCAAAAATACAACTCCAGCAGGGCCTTCAAACGGACCTGTATTTTGCATAGGCCTCTAAATCTCCCCACCATGCCTCCATTTCTAGAGGCCCTCCAATTCCCCCTCCAACCATGGATCCCACTAGATATTTCCCATCCATTTGGCTGACAGGTGGGCCCACGGAGAAATAGAGGCCCAAGTTCATATGCCCACTGGAGTTGAGTGTTTACTTTGGGCCTCTATTTTTTAGACATAGGCCTGCAAATGAGTTTTGGAGGCCCCAATTTGAAGGGCTCTACTGGAGTTGCTCTTAGGAACACTAACGGCGATGTCAAGTTAGGGATCCACTAACACACAGTAACACTACGATATCTGTGATCTGCCTATACCTGTGGTGTCTGGTTTTTATATGTTGGCTGTGTTTAGTTCTCAAATTTTGTCTCTCCAAACTTCACTATTCACCTATCTAGGCTCAAAAGATTCGTCTCGTCGTGTACATCAAAATTATATACTTAGTTTTTTTATTTACTCACGTTTAGTGTTCCATGCATGAGGAGAGAGATTTGATGTGATTTAATGTGATAGGTGAATAGTGAAGTTTGGAGAGAGAATTTTGTGTTTTATTTTTAAGGAACTAAACATGGCCACTGCCACTGCTGCTTGGCGGTTATTTGAAATGGGCGTTCGGGAGACAGCCACATCATTTAAATAGTCGTATTGTTGTTTTGTTTTTTTTTACATGGAAGCTTCGGAGACAGTGGCTAAATACAATGCATTGTACAGAGAGAAAGGTGTTGTTCCAGATTGATCGCTCGTCCATTAGGTTTTTTTAGTTTGCTCTGTAATGGATAACAGAGGCATTGATGCACTGTAGATTCTCTAAATCAACATTAAGAGGACGGCCTTCCCTATTACTTTGTAGCTCCATTTGGTTTGTAAAATCCCTCTGTTCTTGTTACTCGGCCGCATCATTCTCTTGGGCACATCGACATTCTCGTGTGTATTATATTCATATAACGGATGGAAAGAGTAGGACGGTAGGAGTGCTTGAGCAGAGAGGTAGTCCCATAGCATGACAAGCTGTGACGAGGCGAGCCACCAGTGAATAATAGGAGCTGGAAGCAGCAGGAACTCAGGATCAACAATAAAGTGATTATTCAACTTGCTTACAATTGTCTCGAACGCTGACATCGTACTTAATTTTTGTTTTTTTCACTCGCATTCATGGAGGTAGATTAAACAGAGGGACTGCTAGATTGGAACAGAGGAGCTACAAGCAGGAACATGCATGAGCTTTTCATTTATCCAAGACCACATTCATGAAGGAGTTCGTCCCAATTTACGGCAACACAACCGGCATTCCATTTCAACCCAATCTAGTAGCTAAGTGGTACACTTTTTCTAGATTGGGGACCTTTCGGTTGCTACAATCAAATTTAGTAAAGCCAACCTGTGCTGCTATTGCTGCAAATATATTGATCCAAGATTAAGGTTGCCTGGTATTTTGGGTTTTCAACAATGGGAATTAGGAGGCACATGGATGGCCAATTGACGTTATTGATTTAGCCCCTGTTTGGAAGAACTTCCAGAACTAATTCTTTGCTGAATCCAGCTTGCGTTACGTGGAGTAGCTTGTGTGTGGGACCATAACTAACATAGATGTAATCTATCTATCTCTCTACCTTATGAAAGGGGCGGCTCCGGCGGCCAACCAGGCGGGCCGCGTCAGCAAAATTTTTTTACAGCGTCCGATTCACGTCCTACGGTGCGAATCATTCGGCGGTAATTCAAGACGAGGTAAAAATATCTTCTCTCGAGAAGCTTCGCCAAGCCTCCTGGTCCTTCACGCCCTCTCTCTCTCCGCCTCTCCTTGCGCTCGCTTCCTCTCCGCCACCCCCACCCTCCTCCGGCGATCGTCATTTTATCGCGGGGAAGCTCAGGCGTCGTTGGTCCTGAAGAAGCAACTGTTCGGCAGCCCGGTTTATCTCTCCCCTCCCTCTTCATTGATCTGCTCCAGCCCCCTCCCCTTCACCGTCACCACACGCCGCCGTCCCTCTGCCCCGGCCGCTGCCGCCCCTCCTCGCCTTCCCGGCCCGCCGTAGCGGCGCGGCCCACGCGGACGGGGTGACGGCAACAAGAGAGTCGGGGCCGCCGGCGACCCCGAGCCTCCACTGCCGCCATTGACGTCCAGCCTGAGCAGATCTGAGCTCTCATCGCCGGCAGCCGCGCCCCTCGGCCGCGCTCGTCCGGACCTCCTCCCCCACCAAAACCTCAGGCTCCCGCGCGCCGGCCGGAGCTTTGCCGGCGGCCGTGACCTTCCCCCGCGCTCGGCCGGAGCTCCGCCGCCATCTGCCGCAGCTTGAGCTTGGCGTCGCTGCCCACGCTGAGCTCGCGCGGCCTCCCGTCGGGGAAGCAGGCGCCGCTGGCCGCGGCCGGCCTGCCTCTCGTGCTGCGCCAAGCATCGAGGAGTCCGACGACATGGGAGCGGCAGCGCGGGGGACAGGCTGTGGCAGCGTGAGCGGGCAGTGGCGGCGGTCGCGGCCGCGGAGGAGACGACGGCGGCTTTGAATGGCGCAGCTACGGGTCCATCGCCGGTTCCCCACCGCGGCAGGTGTCTCAACAGGAGACAACGATAGGCTCACCGGTCTGAGCTCGTCCAGGCATGGAACACAGACGGACAAATAAAAGGTTTACTGCGCTTCCGTTTGTGTGCATTGAATATTTTGATTTTCCTTTTTGCTTTGTTCTTCAATCTTGCAGCTTGCGGTCAAATAAAAGGTTCCCTGTGCTTCCGTTTATGTGCATTGGATATTTTGATTTTGATTTTCTTTTTTTGCTTTGTTCTTAATCTTGCAACTTGCGGTGCTGCTGGTGCTCCATCCAACAGCAGGGCATCCTTCCTTGCCTAGGTATCCCAAGCTCTATCCTTTCTTCCATGCCTAGAGGAAGCAGCAGATTCGAGTTGTCTCCACCGAGATCCAGAGCAGAGCGCGTCGTCCTCCAGAGCAGAGCACGTCGTCCTCCGATACAATACCCAGTGGCGGGCGGTGGAGGCCCTTCTGCGGCAGGCGACGACGGTAGGAGTGCTTGAGCAGAGAGGTAGTCCCATAGCATGACAAGCTGTGACGAGGCGAGCCACCAGTGAATAATAGGAGCTGGAAGCAGCAGGAACTCAGGATCAACAATAAAGTGATTATTCAACTTGCTTACAATTGTCTCGAACGCTGACATCGTACTTAATTTTTGTTTTTTTCACTCGCATTCATGGAGGTAGATTAAACAGAGGGACTGCTAGATTGGAACAGAGGAGCTACAAGCAGGAACATGCATGAGCTTTTCATTTATCCAAGACCACATTCATGAAGGAGTTCGTCCCAATTTACGGCAACACAACCGGCATTCCATTTCAACCCAATCTAGTAGCTAAGTGGTACACTTTTTCTAGATTGGGGACCTTTCGGTTGCTACAATCAAATTTAGTAAAGCCAACCTGTGCTGCTATTGCTGCAAATATATTGATCCAAGATTAAGGTTGCCTGGTATTTTGGGTTTTCAACAATGGGAATTAGGAGGCACATGGATGGCCAATTGACGTTATTGATTTAGCCCCTGTTTGGAAGAACTTCCAGAACTAATTCTTTGCTGAATCCAGCTTGCGTTACGTGGAGTAGCTTGTGTGTGGGACCATAACTAACATAGATGTAATCTATCTATCTCTCTACCTTATGAAAGGGGCGGCTCCGGCGGCCAACCAGGCGGGCCGCGTCAGCAAAATTTTTTTACAGCGTCCGATTCACGTCCTACGGTGCGAATCATTCGGCGGTAATTCAAGACGAGGTAAAAATATCTTCTCTCGAGAAGCTTCGCCAAGCCTCCTGGTCCTTCACGCCCTCTCTCTCTCCGCCTCTCCTTGCGCTCGCTTCCTCTCCGCCACCCCACCCTCCTCCGGCGATCGTCGTTTTCCATCCAGCGTCCTTCGTTTTTATCGCGGGGAAGCTCACGCGTCGTTGGTCCTGAAGAAGCAACTGTTCGGCAGCCCGGTTTATCTCTCCCCTCCCTCTTCATTGATCTGCTCCAGCCCCCTCCCCTTCACCGTCACCACACGCCGCCGTCCCTCTGCCCCGGCCGCTGCCGCCCCTCCTCGCCTTCCCGGCCCGCCGTAGCGGCGCGGCCCACGCGGACGGGGTGACGGCAACAAGAGAGTCGGGGCCGCCGGCGACCCCGAGCCTCCACTGCCGCCATTGACGTCCAGCCTGAGCAGATCTGAGCTCTCATCGCCGGCAGCCGCGCCCCTCGGCCGCGCTCGTCCGGACCTCCTCCCCCACCAAAACCTCAGGCTCCCGCGCGCCGGCCGGAGCTTTGCCGGCGGCCGTGACCTTCCCCCGCGCTCGGCCGGAGCTCCGCCGCCATCTGCCGCAGCTTGAGCTTGGCGTCGCTGCCCACGCTGAGCTCGCGCGGCCTCCCGTCGGGGAAGCAGGCGCCGCTGGCCGCGGCCGGCCTGCCTCTCGTGCTGCGCCAAGCATCGAGGAGTCCGACGACATGGGAGCGGCAGCGCGGGGGACAGGCTGTGGCAGCGTGAGCGGGCAGTGGCGGCGGTCGCGGCCGCGGAGGAGACGACGGCGGCTTTGAATGGCGCAGCTACGGGTCCATCGCCGGTTCCCCACCGCTACACAAGGATAATTGAATAACACTAGTGCTAACATAAGCATGGCCTTTTCCGTTCTATGCAGAAGTGAAAAGAAGTTATGTGAAATTTGGAGAGGATGTAACCATTGAGACAATTTCTCAAAGTACACAGACTACGACTCCCCTTGATGCTTTCTAGCAATAATCTCAGTTCATCTGAATCTAAACCTATGTCAGGATTGCTTGAAGAATGTAAGCTTCCCTTCTCATAAGTATGTTACTACAGCCGTGGGCACATTGACCTTGAACTTTTCTGTTTTACCTATAAAAAGATGCAGGGGTGGCAATGTTAAGATTTTTCCCTGTTTGTCAATTTGCAATTTTATCAGCTTTTGGTTGGATTGATAGATAGCTAATAACACTGACACCATTGTATGTCTTGTTATCTGCAGTTCAAAAACCATAGCACCAAAGTAGAGTGCCTAACCATCAGCATCAAAGGTATTAATCCATTGATGTTACCTCTCTCTAAAATGTATATTATGATTAGTGTTCTTCTCAGAGCACTGCTCTTCTTTTAAGTTGCGTACGTCAATCTCCGTGTGGATCGTTATGGGAGGAAATAAAAAATAGTATCTTGGCCATTGCCAAATTCATAGCAAGGGTCTTGCAAGAGCAGTGACAATTTGTAACATTTATATGGATAAAAATGTTTGTCTCTGTGCTCCCTGGTGTTTTGTTTGTAGATTTAAATGAAATATGTCAGAACTAGAGAAAAGAGCCCAAAGCTGTCTTGTTTCTTCAATAAGTGCAGTTCGGTAGTATTTACCAAATTCTTGATTGGTTTCATTAGTGATATAATTTCGTTATGTATTGCTAGGTTTGCCTGATGAAGCCTACATAATTCTTTGTTTTTTACACATCTAGCAATAGTAATGGGTCTTTATTTTGTCAAATTGTCTACCTCTACTTCAGCCCAAGCATGTGAATATTAGTGTTATCATGCTATTAGTGCTGCAGCTATAAAGTTATCAAGCAAAACAGAGGCCATTCTTAACATGGAATCACTTAAGCAATTATAGAAGACTGCTTGATTTCCTCTGTTTGATAAGACTGCTTGATTTCCTGTAGAATTCCATGTTAAGTTGATTTTCCAACTGCTCGGGTGACAGAAGCTAATTTTCTTCAGTATGTACCACAAATAAATGAGTAGTTATACCTAGATTTTGATCATGCTGGTGTCAACCTGCAGTTCATCTTATACTTCAAAAATAAAACAAAAACCATATCTTATAGGCTTCATATATTCCATTATCGAATTGTATGTCTGATTATTGTAACTTAGCGTTTGACTGCCTTCTTTTCTTTACCACCTCAGACTTTGAGGGCTTCTTGAGAACACATTGAAGACCCATGCCAATATTGAGGGCCAAACAATTCAACAAAACTCTGATATCCGTGAGTGTGCTCTTGTTGAGCTTGTGAAGAACACAAGAAGATTGCTGCCTTGGTAGGAAATGAAATGATGGTTGGTAGAACACAGGTAGTATCATATCTGTAATAGGTTTCTTGTGTGGTTGGTTTGCACATGTGAAGTTCGAATTCTATTAAACATGGTATTTCTCTAGCAAAACTACTATTTCCACATAAAAGATGCTATGTTTTAATCGTTTATCATTTTGTGCAACACCAGCGCGCGCCAATCACTAGTACGGAGTATTATTTCTTCTTTCCACTCCTCCCTTTTCATTGGCCACCAGAGTAAAAAACAGGACCATTCTGCGTCCACGTTCATACTTCCGCTCGTCCACATTCTTGTATGACGCAACAGTAGTCATATGCAACATGGAAGTGTAGGACTGTAGGAGTACTGGGATACGGAGTAGTCCCATGGCAAGCACGGCACCTAGGATAGCTGTCAGGAAAATATAGGAGCTTGAGGCATCAGAAACACCATTGATATTCGAGGAATGTAGCTTCTAAGATATCGCATGCAACGACACCTGTTCCATCTGCTTTCGATGAACTGCTGTATAGGGTGCCTCTATCATATCTTCCATCTGCTAATGGATTGATGGATGTGAAATCCTCGATCCTGAATGGCGACCTTGATGACGAGCAGAAGGTCCTGTGATTCGTCCAGGCGCTATATGGGCTACCCCAAGCTAGGTGGACCAGAGCCTAGCTGCTATCTATTCCGACCAGCAACTTGGTGTGGTGGTGTTAGGGACCTGGATAGCTAGGATGGCAAGAATGGTATTGTTCATTGCGTCCTTGATAAATGTTCAATAATTAATGTGAACCATATCATTCTGATTGAATTCAAATTCAATTTACACATAAAACACTAGAGATGAATCGCATAATATAATGCATTACGAGAGCCTAGTATAGTCGAACACATGACATAAGTATGGTATGGGATTAAGTTTATAGCGCGGAAGGTCACATGGAAACGCTTGCGTGGGAACTGCTCGCACCGCTGCCAGAGCCGGAGAAGAAGGTTAGGGTTCGGTGGTTTCCGCCGGGGGAGTTGTCGGAGAATCTAGAAGGGGTTTTGGTGGCAGCAGGCAGCCTTGCGGCGGGAAATCGCTGGTTGATGGTGCGGGCAGAGCTGAGGGGGCAGCAGAGGACATGACGGATTAGAGTCAGTCGCGGAGGCCACAGGAGACGGGGGAGGTGCAGGGGACGGCGAACTCGGCCGACGGGTTAGTGCCCAACACGTGGGTCGCGTCCCGAGTAATATTTTTAGTCCTCTAGATATATGCGTCTTCTTTTGTACAATCACATATCCATTCATTTGTGGCATTCATAAAAGCCACTGCCACTAACTCCATATAGTACAGCATACGAGTTATTTCTTTTTTCTAAATACGCCTGTATTTATATGCTAATTTGAATTTCCTACTTGGAGATGAGAGATGGGCATGCATATATGGTTGGAATTTCCCTCCTTCCGATTCTCGTCATCTCCCACCACTACCAGAAAATCCATCATCCGCCCCCTCTATATGCCTCGGTGCACTAAAGAACCGGTGCTAATGAAACATTAGCACCGGGCGTAAAATTGAGGCGCCCCCGGGGACCCTTTAGCACCGGTTGGTAACACCAACCGGTGCTAAAAGTACCCTTTAGCACCGGTTGTTGTTACGATCCGGTGCTAAAGGGTCCCCTCCTTTAGCACCGGGTGGTATTACGATCCGGTGCTAAAGGGTGACCCTTTAGCACCGGGTGGTGTTAGGACACGGTGCTAAAGGCCCTTTAGCACCGGGTGGTAAATACAACCCGGTGCTAATATGGGTGTCACATGCTACTTCAAAAGGAGCGCATCTTTTATTCTATCACATGTGCTGTGTAGGTGAGATGGTTAGGTGGGTGTACGCGCGCGAGCCAAGAGGTCTTGAGTTCGAATCCCGCAACACGCAAATATGCGACCCGGTGCTAAAGGGTAGTAGCTTCAACCGGTGCCAATGCAAGTTATTCCGGTAGTGGCCGCTGATCTTCGAAAAAAAAGAACATCAGGATGTGATTTAAATTAAAGAATGGTAGTGCACTTTTCTTCCCGAGCACCTCATCCAACCTCCATTACGGCTGAGATGATCGAACTGGGGTGCAATAGAGGGGAAGAAAGGTAATGACATGTTTGTACTGCTACTCACGGCCATTTTAACGGTGACAAATGAAGACCAGACCAACGGTGGTGGCACATAAAGGATTGGACCCCAAAAGATTTGATGGCATAGAAGGATGAGAAGTGTTTATAATATCGTGCAAAAAAGGTTTTATAATGTTATACACTAAATTTTGATTTAGCGGGTAGAGCCTTGCTCATTCCAAGTTACACGCACGCACATGGGCCACCGACCGACAGTAGTTACACTGGGCTCGCTCGACACATGCACAAGGACCTTGGACGACAGGCTCTTGCTATTGTTTTCACGGTAAACAAAATAGAATAACGAGCTCCCTCCTGCTGTGCTTGCTGCCAAAAAGGAGCAATGGAGCAGAGAAAAGGACCTGCAGTCTTGGCATAAAAAAAATAGCAGAACAGGGTGCAGCTGCCAAAGAAATGAGCAAAACATGGTGCAAATAATGAAGGGTACGTTCTATGACAGTGTTCTAGTTTATTATCCTTTATTGTTGAGTTGTGGCATCATTTATTATGTTGGTTTTTGATAAAGTAGAACCAAAACATACTATAGAAGTACAATGCTTTGATTATATGACGTTCTATTGGAGAAATACATCCATCAATACACCATTGCTTTAACTAGTACGTACTTGCATGAGTGACAAGGATCAGTTATCCCCGTTGAATCAACACTTCTACAACCACCAGCGCTATCCTCTCCTTAATTAATTTATATCCCTCCCATTGCAGCTTCAGCCTTCAGTATCACCATTCAGAAGAAACTCAAGAATCATGTATGCATGAGCTAGATATATGATGAAAATGCCGCAGGTATTAGATGATAACATTTGGTATAAGAAGGCTCATAGTTAAGTGTGGCATAGGAGTTGGAGGCATTGGGAGAGTAATAGACGCTGAGGTTGAAGCATGCGCAACTAGGTCATGCCACAGAGGAGCAGGGAGATAGGGAATAGTGTTGACTGCTGTAGCATGACAGCGAACGGCAATGTCTAGATGTGGCCGTTGTGGCAAATTCACGTGGTGATTGCACTAGGAAAGTGCTCAAGGTGGATGCTGTCCCAGGCGTTGCGATGCAATGGAGAAAATTCAATAAAAGAAGGAATGGCATAAACATCACTGCAGTCCCAAAGCAAGTTTAGGTATGCGAGGTAGAAGATGGGTGGGTTAGTGGGTAGTATATGGGTCATTAAAGAAAAGGAAAGCTTACAAGTCGGCCCATTCTGAAAAGAAAATTAAGCTGAGATATATGACTCTATGATTGTCTTGTGCTCGATCTCCAAAATAATATGTCAAGACTGATGGCAAACTTGCACCCGCAAGTTAGCCAGCGTCGTCTGAAGGACTTGAGATTAGCTCGAGTGCATATGACAGGAAACAGAGGTACTAGTAGATTAAAAAAGACGAAGCTTCAAGCAGTAACAAGCATATACTTTTCATTTATATATTGAAGTCCAATTTCACGCATTACTTTGTCCCTGTTTATGGGAACATGACATTCTATATCAACCGAATCTTGTATCTAATTGGTAGACTTTTTCTAGACCACAGGAACTTTTCGGCTTGTGGAACAATCAATGTTGATCAAAGACAGAAACTCTCTCAATATATTAGTCCAAGATTGAACTAGCCTATTACTTTGGTTCCTCAATGCAATAAAGGAAATTAAGAGGCATCAACCTCCATTATTACCTTATAGAGAATATAACTTAATGTTCCTGGTATCGCATTCAATTTTATGACACAGGTTCATCATTTTCACAGATTACAATTCGACAAAACTTCCATTTATATATGTATCTCTTTTATTTGATGTGTTAGTTCAAAACTGAGATGGAGGGAGTATATGTCACACCCTAAAGTTCCTAAATTTTAGGATGTGAATAGTAACCTTAATTAATATTATATTTTTCTCAAATTTCTAAAATTTTTCTATGCTTTTGTAAATGTTAGGGAATTTAGTATAGGAAAATTTTGTTTTCTATATTAAATTGAAACAATATAGGTTATGCTACTGTGTGGTCGCATTCATGCTGGTGCATTGTTTTATGCTTGCTTGCGATTCAGTTTGAGTTTAAATTAATTTAAATTCAAATTGAATTGGCATTTTCTTGATCTCTTAGAGAAGTCCCTTTATTAGAGTTCACTTTTCCTCTCTAATTTTCGGAGCCCTTGAGTCTCAATGTCCAGATCGCTCCGCCAATCCTAGTTCTCGACCGCTGCCATTGAACCCGCTCACTGTCGCCATCTCGAGCACGTCCATATCTCTCCAAACCCCATCTGTCGGGGCACATGCTTCGGAACCATCAACAGGAGTTCAACTACACGACAGATCGATCTGCAGCAACATCGTCCAGTTCAGCCTCTAGCTATTGCGTTCGTCACCGTCGTTTGTCGTTGGCCGAAGTTCATGAGGACTAAGTGCAGCTGTTGTGCTATTTGCTTAGCGCGGATGGAATTCTGGCTGTAATAAGTTGGGCCTAGCTAATACTGTTAGCAAACAAAGATTAGGAGATTAAGTACGTAACTCCTTTAATCTAGCCTATCACCGTGAGTCCTGCGCCCACACGTTCTCGCAGCTCTCTCTTTGGTTGGGATGAGGCCATGCATATATGTGCAAGCTGTTTTCTTTGGTGGACCTGGAAAATCCGTATGTTCTTTTGTTCTCTCAATGTGTCGTTGCTAGGCATGGCCCGATCAGCACACATTGGCCAACCTGACCACGTACTTGAGTTCGTTTCTGCCAGGTGGTCCGCGTGGCCGAGTCACTACCAGAATCCTTCACATCCGCCCGCCTCCTCCGCCTCGGCCATTTTTGGACCCGGTGCTGATGGAGCTTCAGCACCGGGTCCAACGGCTAGAAGCGGGGGCGGCGCTGCGGGGGAGGTGTGTCCGGGCGGACACATTAGCACCGGGTCGTGGCACGACCCGGTGCTAATGTTCACCCTTTAGCACCGGGTGCAGCCACGACCCGGTGCTAAAGGCCTCGGGCACATTAGCACCGGGTCGTGGCTGCACCCGGTGCTAAAGGGTGAACATTAGCACCGGGTCTTGCCACGACCCGGTGCTAATGTGTTTGAATATAGGGGCTTCCCTCCCCCGCCCGAGCCAGCTGAACACTTAGGCGCTGTGTTCATGCTGCTCGGCCGTGGGAGGGGAGGTGCTGCCCAAATTTTTTTCAAAATTTGTGAAGAATCTACTCATCTAAGGAGCACTACAAGGTACACTCTTTCATTCTCTAATGTTTTATTTAGCTTGTAATCCTTCTATGATTTAGAATAGAGGGGATTTGTGAATCAAAGTAAAGCTAGCTAGAGAGAGATTGTGTTCTTGGAGGAGAGAGAGGAGAGAGCTTGAGTTCATGGTGGAGAGAGTGTTCATGCATGTTGTGTTTTAAATGGAGAGAGAAGGCAAGCTAGTTAGTATTTTGTTTTGTATGACTTGTGAATAGTTGTAAGGCTTATAGTAATGTGGTTTTAGAAATTACTAGAAAATCAATATAAAATGCTAGAAAATCTTATAAATTACTAGAAAATCAATATAAAATGCTAGAAAATCAATATAAAATGCTAGAAAATCAATATAAAATGCTAGAAAATCAATATAAAATGCTAGAAAATCAATATAAAATGCTAGAAAATCAATATAAAATGCTAGAAAATCAATATAAAATGCTAGAAAATCAATATAAAATGCTAGAAAATCAATATAAAATGCTAGAAAATCAATATAAAATGCTAGAAAATCAATATAAAATGCTAGAAAATCAATATAAAATGCTAGAAAATCAATATAAAATGCTAGAAAATCAATATAAAATGCTAGAAAATCAATATAAAATGCTAGAAAATCAATATAAAATGCTAGAAAATCAATATAAAATGCTAGAAAATCAATATAAAATGCTAGAAAATCAATATAAAATGCTAGAAAATCAATATAAAATGCTAGAAAATCAATATAAAATGCTAGAAAATCAATATAAAATGCTAGAAAATCAATATAAAATGCTAGAAAATCAATATAAAATGCTAGAAAATCAATATAAAATGCTAGAAAATCAATATAAAATGCTAGAAAATCAATATAAAATGCTAGAAAATCAATATAAAATGCTAGAAAATCAATATAAAATGCTAGAAAATCAATATAAAATGCTAGAAAATCAATATAAAATGCTAGAAAATCAATATAAAATGCTAGAAAATCAATATAAAATGCTAGAAAATCAATATAAAATGCTAGAAAATCAATATAAAATGCTAGAAAATCAATATAAAATGCTAGAAAATCAATATAAAATGCTAGAAAATCAATATAAAATGCTAGAAAATCAATATAAAATGCTAGAAAATCAATATAAAATGCTAGAAAATCAATATAAAATGCTAGAAAATCAATATAAAATGCTAGAAAATCAATATAAAATGCTAGAAAATCAATATAAAATGCTAGAAAATCAATATAAAATGCTAGAAAATCAATATAAAATGCTAGAAAATCAATATAAAATGCTAGAAAATCAATATAAAATGCTAGAAAATCAATATAAAATGCTAGAAAATCAATATAAAATGCTAGAAAATCAATATAAAATGCTAGAAAATCAATATAAAATGCTAGAAAATCAATATAAAATGCTAGAAAATCAATATAAAATGCTAGAAAATCAATATAAAATGCTAGAAAATCAATATAAAATGCTAGAAAATCAATATAAAATGCTAGAAAATCAATATAAAATGCTAGAAAATCAATATAAAATGCTAGAAAATCAATATAAAATGCTAGAAAATCAATATAAAATGCTAGAAAATCAATATAAAATGCTAGAAAATCAATATAAAATGCTAGAAAATCAATATAAAATGCTAGAAAATCAATATAAAATGCTAGAAAATCAATATAAAATGCTAGAAAATCAATATAAAATGCTAGAAAATCAATATAAAATGCTAGAAAATCAATATAAAATGCTAGAAAATCAATATAAAATGCTAGAAAATCAATATAAAATGCTAGAAAATCAATATAAAATGCTAGAAAATCAATATAAAATGCTAGAAAATCAATATAAAATGCTAGAAAATCAATATAAAATGCTAGAAAATCAATATAAAATGCTAGAAAATCAATATAAAATGCTAGAAAATCAATATAAAATGCTAGAAAATCAATATAAAATGCTAGAAAATCAATATAAAATGCTAGAAAATCAATATAAAATGCTAGAAAATCAATATAAAATGCTAGAAAATCAATATAAAATGCTAGAAAATCAATATAAAATGCTAGAAAATCAATATAAAATGCTAGAAAATCAATATAAAATGCTAGAAAATCAATATAAAATGCTAGAAAATCAATATAAAATGCTAGAAAATCAATATAAAATGCTAGAAAATCAATATAAAATGCTAGAAAATCAATATAAAATGCTAGAAAATCAATATAAAATGCTAGAAAATCAATATAAAATGCTAGAAAATCAATATAAAATGCTAGAAAATCAATATAAAATGCTAGAAAATCAATATAAAATGCTAGAAAATCAATATAAAATGCTAGAAAATCAATATAAAATGCTAGAAAATCAATATAAAATGCTAGAAAATCAATATAAAATGCTAGAAAATCAATATAAAATGCTAGAAAATCAATATAAAATGCTAGAAAATCAATATAAAATGCTAGAAAATCAATATAAAATGCTAGAAAATCAATATAAAATGCTAGAAAATCAATATAAAATGCTAGAAAATCAATATAAAATGCTAGAAAATCAATATAAAATGCTAGAAAATCAATATAAAATGCTAGAAAATCAATATAAAATGCTAGAAAATCAATATAAAATGCTAGAAAATCAATATAAAATGCTAGAAAATCAATATAAAATGCTAGAAAATCAATATAAAATGCTAGAAAATCAATATAAAATGCTAGAAAATCAATATAAAATGCTAGAAAATCAATATAAAATGCTAGAAAATCAATATAAAATGCTAGAAAATCAATATAAAATGCTAGAAAATCAATATAAAATGCTAGAAAATCAATATAAAATGCTAGAAAATCAATATAAAATGCTAGAAAATCAATATAAAATGCTAGAAAATCAATATAAAATGCTAGAAAATCAATATAAAATGCTAGAAAATCAATATAAAATGCTAGAAAATCAATATAAAATGCTAGAAAATCAATATAAAATGCTAGAAAATCAATATAAAATGCTAGAAAATCAATATAAAATGCTAGAAAATCAATATAAAATGCTAGAAAATCAATATAAAATGCTAGAAAATCAATATAAAATGCTAGAAAATCAATATAAAATGCTAGAAAATCAATATAAAATGCTAGAAAATCAATATAAAATGCTAGAAAATCAATATAAAATGCTAGAAAATCAATATAAAATGCTAGAAAATCAATATAAAATGCTAGAAAATCAATATAAAATGCTAGAAAATCAATATAAAATGCTAGAAAATCAATATAAAATGCTAGAAAATCAATATAAAATGCTAGAAAATCAATATAAAATGCTAGAAAATCAATATAAAATGCTAGAAAATCAATATAAAATGCTAGAAAATCAATATAAAATGCTAGAAAATCAATATAAAATGCTAGAAAATCAATATAAAATGCTAGAAAATCAATATAAAATGCTAGAAAATCAATATAAAATGCTAGAAAATCAATATAAAATGCTAGAAAATCAATATAAAATGCTAGAAAATCAATATAAAATGCTAGAAAATCAATATAAAATGCTAGAAAATCAATATAAAATGCTAGAAAATCAATATAAAATGCTAGAAAATCAATATAAAATGCTAGAAAATCAATATAAAATGCTAGAAAATCAATATAAAATGCTAGAAAATCAATATAAAATGCTAGAAAATCAATATAAAATGCTAGAAAATCAATATAAAATGCTAGAAAATCAATATAAAATGCTAGAAAATCAATATAAAATGCTAGAAAATCAATATAAAATGCTAGAAAATCAATATAAAATGCTAGAAAATCAATATAAAATGCTAGAAAATCAATATAAAATGCTAGAAAATCAATATAAAATGCTAGAAAATCAATATAAAATGCTAGAAAATCAATATAAAATGCTAGAAAATCAATATAAAATGCTAGAAAATCAATATAAAATGCTAGAAAATCAATATAAAATGCTAGAAAATCAATATAAAATGCTAGAAAATCAATATAAAATGCTAGAAAATCAATATAAAATGCTAGAAAATCAATATAAAATGCTAGAAAATCAATATAAAATGCTAGAAAATCAATATAAAATGCTAGAAAATCAATATAAAATGCTAGAAAATCAATATAAAATGCTAGAAAATCAATATAAAATGCTAGAAAATCAATATAAAATGCTAGAAAATCAATATAAAATGCTAGAAAATCTTATAAATTACTAGAAAATCAATATAAAATGCTAGAAAATCAATATAAAATGCTAGAAAATCAATATAAAATGCTAGAAAATCAATATAAAATGCTAGAAAATCAATATAAAATGCTAGAAAATCAATATAAAATGCTAGAAAATCAATATAAAATGCTAGAAAATCAATATAAAATGCTAGAAAATCAATATAAAATGCTAGAAAATCAATATAAAATGCTAGAAAATCAATATAAAATGCTAGAAAATCAATATAAAATGCTAGAAAATCAATATAAAATGCTAGAAAATCAATATAAAATGCTAGAAAATCTTATAAATTACTAGAAAATCAATATAAAATGCTAGAAAATCAATATAAAATGCTAGAAAATCAATATAAAATGCTAGAAAATCAATATAAAATGCTAGAAAATCAATATAAAATGCTAGAAAATCAATATAAAATGCTAGAAAATCAATATAAAATGCTAGAAAATCAATATAAAATGCTAGAAAATCAATATAAAATGCTAGAAAATCAATATAAAATGCTAGAAAATCAATATAAAATGCTAGAAAATCAATATAAAATGCTAGAAAATCAATATAAAATGCTAGAAAATCAATATAAAATGCTAGAAAATCTTATAAATTACTAGAAAATCAATATAAAATGCTAGAAAATCAATATAAAATGCTAGAAAATCAATATAAAATGCTAGAAAATCAATATAAAATGCTAGAAAATCAATATAAAATGCTAGAAAATCAATATAAAATGCTAGAAAATCAATATAAAATGCTAGAAAATCAATATAAAATGCTAGAAAATCAATATAAAATGCTAGAAAATCAATATAAAATGCTAGAAAATCAATATAAAATGCTAGAAAATCAATATAAAATGCTAGAAAATCAATATAAAATGCTAGAAAATCAATATAAAATGCTAGAAAATCTTATAAATTACTAGAAAATCAATATAAAATGCTAGAAAATCAATATAAAATGCTAGAAAATCAATATAAAATGCTAGAAAATCAATATAAAATGCTAGAAAATCAATATAAAATGCTAGAAAATCAATATAAAATGCTAGAAAATCAATATAAAATGCTAGAAAATCAATATAAAATGCTAGAAAATCAATATAAAATGCTAGAAAATCAATATAAAATGCTAGAAAATCAATATAAAATGCTAGAAAATCAATATAAAATGCTAGAAAATCAATATAAAATGCTAGAAAATCAATATAAAATGCTAGAAAATCTTATAAATTACTAGAAAATCAATATAAAATGCTAGAAAATCAATATAAAATGCTAGAAAATCAATATAAAATGCTAGAAAATCAATATAAAATGCTAGAAAATCAATATAAAATGCTAGAAAATCAATATAAAATGCTAGAAAATCAATATAAAATGCTAGAAAATCAATATAAAATGCTAGAAAATCAATATAAAATGCTAGAAAATCAATATAAAATGCTAGAAAATCAATATAAAATGCTAGAAAATCAATATAAAATGCTAGAAAATCAATATAAAATGCTAGAAAATCAATATAAAATGCTAGAAAATCTTATAAATTACTAGAAAATCAATATAAAATGCTAGAAAATCAATATAAAATGCTAGAAAATCAATATAAAATGCTAGAAAATCAATATAAAATGCTAGAAAATCAATATAAAATGCTAGAAAATCAATATAAAATGCTAGAAAATCAATATAAAATGCTAGAAAATCAATATAAAATGCTAGAAAATCAATATAAAATGCTAGAAAATCAATATAAAATGCTAGAAAATCAATATAAAATGCTAGAAAATCAATATAAAATGCTAGAAAATCAATATAAAATGCTAGAAAATCAATATAAAATGCTAGAAAATCTTATAAATTACTAGAAAATCAATATAAAATGCTAGAAAATCAATATAAAATGCTAGAAAATCAATATAAAATGCTAGAAAATCAATATAAAATGCTAGAAAATCAATATAAAATGCTAGAAAATCAATATAAAATGCTAGAAAATCAATATAAAATGCTAGAAAATCAATATAAAATGCTAGAAAATCAATATAAAATGCTAGAAAATCAATATAAAATGCTAGAAAATCAATATAAAATGCTAGAAAATCAATATAAAATGCTAGAAAATCAATATAAAATGCTAGAAAATCAATATAAAATGCTAGAAAATCTTATAAATTACTAGAAAATCAATATAAAATGCTAGAAAATCAATATAAAATGCTAGAAAATCAATATAAAATGCTAGAAAATCAATATAAAATGCTAGAAAATCAATATAAAATGCTAGAAAATCAATATAAAATGCTAGAAAATCAATATAAAATGCTAGAAAATCAATATAAAATGCTAGAAAATCAATATAAAATGCTAGAAAATCAATATAAAATGCTAGAAAATCAATATAAAATGCTAGAAAATCAATATAAAATGCTAGAAAATCAATATAAAATGCTAGAAAATCAATATAAAATGCTAGAAAATCTTATAAATTACTAGAAAATCAATATAAAATGCTAGAAAATCAATATAAAATGCTAGAAAATCAATATAAAATGCTAGAAAATCAATATAAAATGCTAGAAAATCAATATAAAATGCTAGAAAATCAATATAAAATGCTAGAAAATCAATATAAAATGCTAGAAAATCAATATAAAATGCTAGAAAATCAATATAAAATGCTAGAAAATCAATATAAAATGCTAGAAAATCAATATAAAATGCTAGAAAATCAATATAAAATGCTAGAAAATCAATATAAAATGCTAGAAAATCAATATAAAATGCTAGAAAATCTTATAAATTACTAGAAAATCAATATAAAATGCTAGAAAATCAATATAAAATGCTAGAAAATCAATATAAAATGCTAGAAAATCAATATAAAATGCTAGAAAATCAATATAAAATGCTAGAAAATCAATATAAAATGCTAGAAAATCAATATAAAATGCTAGAAAATCAATATAAAATGCTAGAAAATCAATATAAAATGCTAGAAAATCAATATAAAATGCTAGAAAATCAATATAAAATGCTAGAAAATCAATATAAAATGCTAGAAAATCAATATAAAATGCTAGAAAATCAATATAAAATGCTAGAAAATCTTATAAATTACTAGAAAATCAATATAAAATGCTAGAAAATCAGGCTTAATAGGATTGATAAGAATACTTATACCAACAAGTTGCAACTTCTTTTCCGGAAGCTCATTTGTTTTCTATATTAAATTAAAACAATATAGGTTATGCTACTGTGTGGTCACATTCATGCTGGTGCGTTGTTTTATGCTTGCTTGCGATTCAGTTTGAGTTTAAATTAATTTAAATTCAAATTGAATTGGCATTTTCTTGATCTCTTAGAGAAGTCCCTTTATTAGAGTTCACTTTTCCTCTCTAAATTTCGGAGCCCTTGAGCCTCAATGTCCATATCGCACTGCCAATCCTAGCTCTCGACCGCTGCCATTGAACCCGCTCACTGTCGCCATCTCGAGCACGTCCATGTCTCTCCAAACCCCATCTGTCGGGGCACATGCTTCGGAACCATCAACAGGAGTTCAACTACACGACAGATCGATCTGCAGCAACATCGTCCAGTTCAGCCTCTAGCTATTGCGTTCGTCACCGTCGTTTGTCGTTGGCCGAAGTTCATGAGGACTAAGTGCAGCTGTTGTGCTTTTTGCTTAGCGCGGATGGAATTCTGGCCGTAATAAGTTCTGCCTAGCTAATACTGTAAGCATACAAAGATTAGGAGATTAAGTACGTAACTCCTTTAATCTAGCTTATCACCGTGAGTCCTGCTCCCACACGTTCTCGCAGCTCTCTCTTTGGTTGGGACGAGGCCATGCATATATGTGCAAGCTGCTTTCTTTGGTGGCCCAGGAAAATCCATATGTTCTTTTGTGCTCTCATTGTGTCGTTGCTAGGCATGACCCGATCAGCACACATTGGCCAACCTGACCACGTACTTGAGTTCGTTTCTGCCAGGTGGTCCGCGTGGCCGAGTCCAAGCGCCGTCCCGTGCTCCTTTTTTTTCCCCATATATTGCCCTAGTGCCCATCCGATTCATCTGCGCCGCTGCCGTTGTTGCTCGGCCCCAGATCGAGTCAGGCATGCACAGCTTATAATCTAGTTTAGCCTCCGCCGTAGCGCCGCCGTCGTTGCGAGGCAGCCAAGCCGCTGCATGCCGCCTGGGGAAGTTGTCCCGGCGCCAAGACTCCACCGCGCTTTACGTCGAAGGCCGTCTCATGGTCGTCGTCGTTGTCGTCAAGCTTCTGTAGATCGAGGAGTCCATGCCAAGGTCCAACTACTGCTGTTCTCATTGAGTTCTGTCCTTCTCTGTCGCCGTTTCGTTGTTGGCTCCATCGCCTTCCTGGACTCCGACCTTGTAGTTTGCAGCTTGTGATCATGTTTTTCTTTCAGCCCTCGTCAGCGCTGATCTAATCAGTACCGGGAAGCTGTATAGGTCCATCGCTGCAGAAAATCCTCCGGCTCTTCGATGTTCCCATCTGCTGGCCACACCCGCATCAATCCTGCTCATTCTTCTCTATGTAAGCCCTCTCCTTTCACTTGTCCGCATGGCCTTCCTGCATGCAAGCTCCAAAAGTTACGTGTTTATCAGCCTCATGCATGGTAGTACATACATACGTGCTAATATATTTAATACAATTTGGCCATCGCTCCTGTATAACTTTGCACGTGTGTTTTCTCTTTGGTTTACTCACCGTGTATCATCCGAATATATTTGCCACCCCTCTCTTGGAATGACACTATTATATGAAAACTAATGGGAACTAGTGACCAACACTAAATTATTTTGTTACTCATGGATTGGGTCTATGCCTGCATGCGGCAAGTAGTCATGAGTTGGGGATAATCACGTTACTCAAGTAGTCTCATTAGCCATCACGGCAGGCCGGTACTGCTGTTTTATTCATTTGGTTAGCGTGATTACGTTTTGATTAAGTTTCCCTACATGATCAATGTAACGTGTCCCCTATGGCTTGGGCCAGCCATGGCCCATATCTCTCCCCTCCCTAATCAAACCCGAAGTCCATTTGGACCCAGCATGGCTGGCGACAGAAATCGACTGGGGGGGCCTCCACAGTATTTGCGGCATACCTCCTTTTCTCTCCTCGACAGCATCGCTGCAGTACCTCGCGTGCCCTAGCTCACACCCGCGCCGCCACCAAAGCTTCGAGCCGCCGCCGCCGATCTCACTATTCTGCGCCAAGCTGTCGACAAAGGAACCAAGAGAAGCAGCATCCAGGTCCCGGCCGCTACGTCCCTCTCTCTGAAAGTTTCTATGAGTCGCCGTCAGCATCCAGCCGAGATCGTCGTCGTCACCATCCAGTGGTGAGGACCTCTGTATATTTGGTTCCTCTTATCTCTCTAATCCGTGTAACCAGAAAATCTTGCTGCCTGCGGACGTGCCCTGCAGTTCGGTCCATGCTGAGACTATGCATGTTCATCTCTGCCCAGTGCCTTCATCAATCATTGAATCTTATTCCCTTATATACTTTTGCTGAATGCAGACCACAGTATGGCCGTAGGCCGTGTTGATCTGCAAGATTAGAGACATGGATTATTTTCCCCACCGTCGGGAGATCAACTGGGAAGGTGAGCTGCCGGCATAATTATCCTGCTGCAGTACTTGGCGTCTGTCTTGTCTCATGATTTTGCAATAAGTCAGTTTCCATTCACTTCGCCAATTCATTCTGAAAATATCCCCAGCCATGCATGCACGTAAGCATGTGCAATGAATCTGTGATTTTTCCCATCGCGAGATAATTAGAACTCTTCCTGTGTGCCTTTCCGGTATATCTAAACTTCAGAAATAATTTGGCATTGACTATCTTTGATCTGCAGAATAATTATTTATTCTAATCAATCCTATCCTTTGCATGATTAATTATTTTCTCGATGATTGCATCATGTTGGCCGTCTCTCCAATCTTGAATAATAATTCCCAATTTCCTTTTACTTCTCAATTCCTGAAATACAATGTCTATGCCCTGCCCTTATTTAGCTCATATCTTTATCATTTTAACTCCAAACTTAGTCTTCTCGCGCCCTCATGTTCATACCAATGCGTACGGCAATTTAGGGTGTTCGTTCCGATGCTTGGTGTACTGTTATTTATGTTGTCTTTGTTTGTCTGTACGTCTGCTATGGATGCTTGTGGTTGATTGATGCGAGTTGAACGATTGCGGACTGAGAGATTTCATAAAGAAGAATTGGAAGACTCTGAGCAGCTATACATTAGATTAAAGGCAAGTGTATTATGTTCATGCAATATCCTAATAACTATAAATTTCATTATCCATGCTTGTGTCTTAATTTGATGGGTCCTATTTAAGGATATACCTAGCCACCATAATAATCATCCCTGAAGCCTGGTTCTTATATTCATGTTGGATAGCTATGCTTAGTTGCTTACTATATTGGGTTATGGTGACATTAAAGTGGAAGATAATAATTAATATTATTTACTTTATGAAACTATATGCCCATGTTCCTGCTATCTTATAAGTGCAAGACCATATGATTTAATCGGAACATGGAGAACCACCCAGGAAAACAGTGCAACCATGAGTACTATGTGGCTTTGGTCTTGGCTAATTAATTTGAGACTTTAGTGGATGGTAACCTTACCCGAAAGGGGCAAGAGGCGCGGCGGTTGACGGGGTATAGCTCGGTCCTCTTGAGCTGTGGGCTTTGGTAAGAGACAGATCTCATTAGGGAGGGTTATACTTTGCTTCGGAACCGGAAACCTTAGCGGGTTACTATTTACTAAGGAATCTTAGTAAAGGCCTCGTAGCGTCCCTATGCGGTCACACCTCGGTAGTGTGATTTAAGAGGATTACGGCGTTATTGGAGAAAAATGCCAAGTTCATCTGGTTCTAGGCGTACGCAACCTCCAGTTGTCTGCTTGTGAAGATTGGAGCCTTCGTTTCCAGGATACGCTGTAACTCTGATAGACTTGTAAGTAATTTATAGTTTATTTTACGTGATAATGTATCTGTTATTCACTACTGGCTCACTGTATGTGTGAAACTTGATCCTGGCACACATACATGGTACATTCGGTTTGTTTTCTAAAACCGGGTGTGACAGTATATGCAACACTAAAAGATGAATCACCAAAATGAACGAAGTAATGTATGACAGCATAGTCAAGTTGGATTAACTTTGGTCCTCTTGATAAAAGCATCTTGTAAGATAAAATTGCATAGAGTAAATTCCCTAGCCATTGAAAAATATAGTCTATCCCTTCTATGCCATTGAAAAACAGACCATCCCCTTAGTGCCATTGGTTATAAATTTTCATCCCCTCTTTGCCATTGCTGTTATATGGTGGTCATAGAGATGTTAAGTGAAGGATAAAAAGACAATCTTACCCCTAGATAGGATATTGTCTCATCCTTTCACCTTTAATTTCCACACCAGCACTCAATTAATAAGGATGTTGAGATATTAAAAACATAGCCCATGGCAATGGCTACCACTCCCACGAAGCTGTTAACACCGAAGGACATAGCAGATGCATCGATTCAGTGAACAAGCAAGAAGGAATAAATAACGGACAAGATCAACGACGGAAGCAAGCAAACTATTGCGTTAGCTAGAGTAGAGTTCCATTCTCGATCTTCATCTATATCCTGGATATTCTACTGGAGTTATTAACGATCTGACAGCACCACGCGTCACGCGCGAGGCTAGCACGGAGAGGGTGTAGCTCATGGAGGACGTACGCTAGCTTCCTGCGCTGGAGGGCTCCGGCCGGTAGCGCAACCACGCGCCAGGGCCCAGGGGCCGCTTGCATGAGGTGATAGTCGCTCCCAACTAGGCCCGCGCGAGAAGGCATCCCGAGGAGTCGCGCCTGAGTGCCATAAACAGGGTGGCCGCCCGCGCAGAGCCGCCCCGAACCAGTGGCCTGGGTGAGCGCGTTCGCCCGTTGTCCATGCCGCCGGTCGTGGATCCACCGAGGTCCTGGCCGCCATTAGGATTTGCAAACATTGGAATCGATTTGGGAAGGCAAAGAAGATGAGATGTCGCAGATGGCCAAGGGAGGAGAAGGGTAAAATCGCCAGATCAAACAAAGTCGGACTTACTGTTCACGCCATCACGGTGAGTTTCCGCGAGAAAATAACGGCAATGGCAGCTAGCGGATAAAAAATTATAATCATCAATGGCACTGAGAGGATGGTCTAATTTCTAAGGCATAGAAGGGATGAACTATATTTTTCAATCACATACAGGGAATTTATTCAATTGCATATCCACTATTATTCATTAGAAAGTAACTGGCACTATTTTCCTAATGTACGACACATGAGTTATTTCCTTGTTACAATATAGTGTGACACAAAAGTAATCATGCTGTAAGAGATGGAAGCGTAGGAGTACTGGAATAGCGAAGAGGTAGCTCTGCGAGACTGGATCCCTAGGATCACTCATCCACTAGATTAAACTACTCTACGTGGGATGTTTGACATCTCTCTTTTAAGGAGGTAGCGGGGATTCGACTTCCCCTATGTGGGTAGGAAGTATTATAAAAAGAGGTTAATCATAGATTATCAAGATGTCTAGGAAAAAAATTTCCTGGGTCGATGTCCGACTACTCCGAAGCAATCGGCTATGGTGCAAACGTAGTTGAATAGAGTAAGAGATTCTCCAAACCCTGTTATAGTATTCCTTATTGTATACGACTAGTATCATGTAATCGATTTGTAACTTTGCTCCCATACATATAAGGCAAAGCATGACACCTCCAAAACAACTCAACTCAGACAGAAAACAATCCAGCAAACATGACACAGGGTATTACGCAATTCGCGGCCCGAACTTGCACTACTCCAGAAATCAACGTCACAAACGGTTCTAGAGCCTCATCACAGACGGTTTTGGGAATCGTTTGTGATATAACGTTTGTGATGACTAGGGAGTATTATTTTTCTGCGTCCGCAAAGAACCCAAAAAAATAGAAAACAATAGAAAAAATTCCAACGTGGGAAGGCCACCAGCCACTCAAGCCATTTTCTCGCGCATAAATCCTCGCGTGTAACCTTCTCTACCACTGCACCACTCCGTCACCTATGACTCCGTTCCGATTCCTATCGTATTATACCAAACCGAGTTTAAATTGCTTGTTTGAGGCTCTAAACGAGTTCAAATGAAAAAGTGTTGAACTACAAAGTTTCATAACTTCTGAAGATCTACAACTTTTCTGTTGACTGTTTTTTCATCCGAGGCCGTTTACAAAATTTGAATCTGAAATATGATAACATTCAAACTTAGTTTTCGTTGACCAGATGATTTCAAATCAAAAGTGTTGAACTACGAAGTTTCATAATTCTGAATATCTACAACTTGGTATTGACCGTTTCTCCATCCGAGGTCATTTATAAAATTTGAATTTCAAATTTGAGAATATTCAAACTTAGTTTCCGTTGACCAGATGATTTCAAATTAAAAAGTTGTCAACTACAAAGTTTCATAACTTCTGAAGATCTACAACTTTGATATTGACCGTTTTTCCATACGATGTAGTGAGAGTAACATTATTCACAAATCTTATGGGTCTCTCTTGTAGTTTTAGGAAACTCTATGAGAGATATGAAATTTATGAACAATATTCATATGAATTTGTCGAATGAAGAAATGACTAAAATAAAAGTTCTACATATTAATACAGCATACAACTTTGTAGTTCAACACTTTTTTATTTGAATTGATTTACTACTCCAAAATGTGGTCTTAACTTATACCATACACATCATTACAAACGGTTTTTCCCTCAAACCGTTTGTGATGTGTATTGTGAGAAAAACCGTTTGTGATGATGTGCCATCACAAACGGTTCTTGTTACGACGGTTTTGTTAAAACCGTTTGTGATGAGGTTTGTGGTTGGCCGTATGTGATATTGATTTCTGTAGTAGTGTTGTCTAAATCATTGTCTCGTATGTGCACCATCGTCCTAGAACTCAATGAGACACACGAAACTACTCTCTGAGAGTCCACTGAACAAATACGCTGGAGATAAATCTTCAACAAGCCCCAATCACAGTCATGAGTCATGGCAGCCTGTTACGAGGCTATCTGTTAGGGAAAATGGGAGCTGTAGGTATTAGGAACTCCATTGATGCCCAAGCGATGTTGGATGCATGGTGCAATGCAAATGTCAGAGGAATTGTATGCATGGTGCCTCTCTCGTTTTTTGCTTGGACCCGCCTGCTTCTTGTTGATCAAAAACATTTTACCTCTTTAGTAGATTTCTTCTCTACAGAAATATCCATGGGTTGAAGCAATGGATTTTTCAAGTCAGTGGCGACGCTTGTTCTTTGGCGTCAAGAATCACTACGTTGTTGTCCTAGTAAGCCCCATGGTTGGATGGATCTAATCAAGCTCGTCCTCTGCTTTTTGTTGGTTAGTTGTTTACAAAAAAACGTACTATGTTAACTGGAATGTACATATATGTACACTGAGATTTGTTTAAAACATAATATTGTCCATGAGGAATTTGTATTAGTCGTAGAGTATTAGCTTCATACTGTAAATCCAAATTCAAATCCAATTATCCACACTATCAACTTCCGCAAATTTGAATCAATACTTACTAGATACCACTACTGGAAAAATTATTATCCACCCACCTAAAGCCTGGTGCTAAAGGGTGCATTAGCACCGGATCCAACGGCTATGAGGTTGGCAGTGCGCAGGAGGGCATGTGGGCGCTCTTTAACCTCGGGTCAAAGAGCCCCCATTAGCACCGGGTGCAGCCACCACCCGGTGCTAAAGTTGCAGAGGCCCATTAGCACCGGGTGGGCTCCATATTTAGCACGGTTGCAGCCACCAACCAGTGCTAATTAGCTCGTATTTAGCTGCTTCTTCCTCCCCATGCCCAAACCAGCATGAACACTTGGAGCTGTGTGTTTATATTGTGCTCGGAAAGAGGGGAGGTGCTGCTAAATTTAGCACTGGAATGCCTGCACCGGTTGGAAACCCGATGCTAAACTAGGGTTCCCAACCGTTGCAGATGTAGGTTTCTCCACTAGTGTACCACCTTCGATTCACTATCAACTTCCAGCTGCAGGACTGCTAAAAATCAAAAGCAATTGATCGAATAGAGTACGTGTGCTTATGACACTGTTCTCATTTATTATCCAGTATTGATTTGTAGCATCATTTGTTAACCTATTCGTTCGTGGCAAACTTGAACCAAAACTTATAGAATAAGTACAGTGTATATAGTACATAATATTCTATTGGAGAAACGGAGATACTGGCACCATCTACATCCATCCATAGAACATTACATTAACTAGTACATACCTGCATAAGTGACAAATGATGCTGGCTTGTGCGCTTATTTGGTTCCTCTCTTTATATCGGAGCTATCCATTGCAGCTTGATCACTCTCACCATTCAGAACAAACTCAAGGATAATAGAGTAAAATGCACCAAAGGTCCATCAACTTGTAAGCGGGTGTCACTTAGGTCCACAAACTCCGAAACTGCATTTTTAGGTCCGTAAACTTGTATTTTATGTCATTTAGGTCCTTAAACTTCTAAAACTTAAACCATAAACTTTGAAACTGTGGTTTTAGGTCCATAAACTTGTAATTTGTGTCACCTAGGTCCATAAATTCTAAAAGTACATGTTTAGGTCCATAAACCTGTAATTCGTGTATCAAAATGCTCTTCCATACGTGTCAAAAAAAATGCTCTTCCATACATACACATCACATGTACACATAGTGCTAGCATAGCACCAGAACCGGAGACCTCCCTCTCTCAGCCACTACCGTGCTCTCGGTCAAGAGCGGCCTGGACCCTCACATGATTAATATATTTGAACTCGATCTTACAAATTACAAATTTATGGACCCACAAATGCACTTTTGAAGTTTATGGATCTAGATGACACCTCCTTACATGTTGATGGATTGTTGGTGCATTTTACTCAGGAATATATGCATGAGTAATGCCCGCAAAAAAAATATATGCATGAGTAAGATGAGCACAATGCTACTGGTACTAGATGGTTGTGGTTTGTAAGAGAATGCTCATAATTAAGTGCGTGACATATATAGGAGTTGGAGGCATTGGGAGCAAGATAGACATTGAGGTAAGAGCCGATACAATAATAAGGACATGCCACTTGGGTTACAGCCAGGCAAGTTTGCATCATGCTGCATGAAGCATAGAGAAAAAAAGCAGAGACAAGGTGTTTGTTGCGTGCAGCATTGATCAGCTGCAGCACATCGAGCGAGGCCACTTGACTGTCTTGTGCAATTTGCGCGGGCTGCTCACCCGCAGTGCTGTGAGACAGAGGATCAGGCCGACGGGTACTGTGTTGCAACCAAAGCAATTAGGAAGCCCAGGTGCAGACGTGCAGTCGCTGTGACAACCTCAAGTGGTGGTTGCAGTAGGAAGCCCTCAAGGCCCATGGTGCTGAAGCTCATGGAGGGTGTCTGTGTCTCGTGGGAAGACATGGACGAAATCCAATCAAACAAGAAATATAATCGTTGTAAGCTCGTGGGAAAAAAAATCAGAGTAAATTTATGCAAACAACTGACTGAAAAAGCATCTAGCAACCGAGGTACTAATAGATTAAAACAGAGGTGAGAGGACCTACAAGCAGGAAGATGCATAAGCTTTATTATTTACTAGGCGATTCCCCGCACGCGCGTTGCTGCGGGATTTGAAAAAGTTTTCGATAAACAATGAATCATACTTGTATCTGTATTTCAATGTCAACTAACTACGCAAATGAGGTAAAAATCAATTGACGTTTGAGAATTCAAGATGATGTGCACATGCGAGAAATATCAATTAATATATCTTAGTTGGTTTTTAGTGCATCTCAGTGGGAGGTGATGATGTGGCTTCATGAGAGACGAGAGAAATCCTTAGTGGGGAGCCAAAACTAAGTTTTGTATGATTCTGGACCAGATTCAGTAGTAGGGATTCGTCCCAATTTACGGCAACACATCAACAAGCATTGCGTTTCAATCGACCTTTTGGCTGTTTGCTGTAAACATTTTGTTTTCTGACATGGTTTCTGTAAACATTTGGTAAAAGATCGAGGTGGCCTACTATTTTGGTTCTTCACTAATAAAATTTAGGAGGCTTGAACCTCCAAAGTCCATATTACCTCCGTTATAGTGAAAAATCGATGTTCCATATGCATCGCATTCCATTTTAACATACATTTTCATTATTTTTAAAAATTATGATTAAACTAAAATTCGATTTACATACTACATCAGTTATTTTTTTCGATGTTTTTTGTTCAAAATTGAGATAGAGGGAGTATATGCAACAGTAAAGGATGAATCACTAATTTTGTTGTGCTGATAGGTGTAGAATGGACTCTGGTCCTCTTGATAAAGGCATCATTTTCTCACTACGTGAAAACCTCAAATAGGTAACACGGGATTGGTAACGGACTAACGAAGCCCGTTACAAGGTGCGACATCAGTAACAGTCGGAAACAACGACCGTTACCAATAAGCGTGTCGGGACCGGGCCCAGCCCTGCACAACAACGTCCGTTACTAATAATGATTTCTGGTAACGGTCGTTGTTCGCGACCGTTACTAGTATTCCTTGTAACGGACATTAAACACAACCGTTACCAATAATACTACCATCAGTAACGGTCGCTAAATGTCCGTTACAGGCTGGGACTAGTAGTAACGGTAGTTGTATTAGGCACTTAAAGCCGCCCGTTACTAGTGTCAGATGTCAATTATTATTGGCGTAAGCTACAGTAGTAGCTACAGTGTGTCGTCTTCCACCCCGCTGCTGTTGTCATCGCAAAGCAGCAGCCGGCGGCGGCGACGTCCACTCCGACGCCGTCCTGGCGCCGCCCGTTCTCTCTCCCGCTCTTCGACTCGTCGTCGCCGCGCGGGCGACTGCGGCGACCGCGCCTGCTTGCTACCCGGCCGACCTCTAGCTAGCTAGCAGCTCCGCGACGCCACCGTCGCGCCGACAGCCCGCGCGCCCCATCCTCCGCAGCTCGCCGGTATGGATTTTGCCCCACTCGTCGTCCTCTTCGTAATTCCTAGCTTGATCATCATCATGATCGATTTTATGTGATATATGTAATTTTAATTAAAAAACATCTATTTTAATCGAAGTTGTGTAGATGATGGCGACAGATCGGGCTTAGATGTATATACCACCTCGAGATTTCGGGCTGTTCGTAAGACAGGTTAAAGATTTCCTTCGTCAAGCGGAGGCGGACATGAGAAACCGGGGTCTGACTACAATGTGGTGCCCATGTGTTGATTGTGCCAACCAAAAAAAGTTCGCACAAACGGATAACCTTTTCTATCATCTAGTCACACGTGGATTCACAAAGAATTACACGTGTTGAACAAGCATGGTGAGGAAGCCTTAATGAAGGCAAAGAAGGAGCTCTTAATGAAGGTGAAGCGCGACATGATGCTCAAGGTGGTCTTAATGAAGGTGAAATGCCTTAACTAACTCGTTGATTTCTCGTTGTTCCAGGGTAGAGCGGAATGTCTTAACTCTTTGATTTCACATATTATTTGCAGGGCGAGGAGGATGCGAAATAACTCTGAGGAAGATGAAGCATTCTCACCCGATGTCTGCCTGAGGATATGACTGACCAGGAAGTTATGGGCTTGGATGATGATGTGCTGCCTCAAGTAAACAATGTTGATCAAATGTTGAGAGACGTTGAGTTTCAAGGCGTGTACTCAACTTCTGAATTAGCGAGGCTGAAACAATTTGTCGAAGATTCAAAGAAACCCCTCTACCCTGGTTGTCAGAAGTACTCTCGCCTTTCTGGAGATCTCAAACTTCTACAGCTTAAGGCAGGCCATGGTTGGACCGACAGAAGTTTCAAAAAACTATGGGATCTTTTAAAAAGACATGCTACCAGAGGGAAACCAAGTGGCTGGGTCTGTCTACGAGGCCAAAAAGATAATCTGTCCTTTGGGTCTAGAGGTTGAGAAAATCCATGCATGTAAGAACAGCTGTGTGTTGTTTCGGGAAGAATATGAGGACCTTGACAAGTGCCCAAAGTGTGGGTACGATCGGTACAAGAGGAAAAAAGATGGTGGAGACGATGATGCCGATGATGGGAACGAGCCCGTGCAGATCAGAGGCAGGAAGGGCAGGAAGGGTAACCGAGGGGGTCCTGTGAGGGTGGCATGGTATTTCACCATTATTTCCCGCTTGAGACGCATGTTTGCCACACCAAAGGAAGCCCAACTCTTACGTTGGCATAGCGAAGGGCGAAAAAACAAGGGAGATGGCAAGATGAGGCACCCCGCAGATGCGGCACAGTGGGGTAACATTGATGCCCACTATGGTTGGTTTGCCAACGATTGCAGGAACATCCGGTTCGCTATGAGCACAGACGGCGTGAACCCATTTGGTAACCAAAGTTCAACACATAGCACCTGGCCTATTGTACTGTCAGTGCTGAACCTTCCACCTTGGCTATGCAAGAAACAGAAGTACCTGATGTTGTCAATCTTGGTCTCCGGGCCAAAGCAACCCGGTGACCGTATTAATGTGTACCTAAGACCATTGGTTGACGACCTGAAGAAACTTTGGTGGCCTGGTGTGCCAGATGTTTGGGATGAGTTCAAGCGTGAGTACTTCGAATAGTGCAATGGTAGTGACAATTGTGACCTCAAATTCATGATGGTGGGTTTATAATGCATTGCAAAAAAGATTGTTATGGGCAGACTTCACGGTGTCGTGCAATATGTTCTCCTTTTACAGCTTAAATAAAAAAATCAAATGTATCTTAATTATACTTGACCAAGATGATTAGGTATGCAAAAAAATGTATAAAAAATGCAGCATACCACTTTGTGGAATTTTCCTCGACATTGTACTCAACAGCTAGACATAATATCATCACCCCAGTTATGGTTGATAGCTCAAGGTGGTGAAATAAAAACAAATCAGTAAAGTAACATAGATGGGAGGTGTGTGTATGGAATATACCTAATTAATATGTCTTTACAACTGGTTGTAAAGAGATATCCCTGCAGCGCACAATATGCACTGACCTGACTTAGCTACACATGCAAAAAAAAAGTCACAAAAAGATAAAATCAGCAAAAACTGACAAGCTACCAGGCCAATATGATTGCACCATCCAATTATCACAAAACAAATAACCACAGTATTTGAAGTTGCTAAAAAGACAAGCCATGTTCATGCTAGGATAAATAAAGCAATGATAAGGTGTTCCATAATCTAACTTTTCAGCCTAGTAGCAAAAATTTCACAATATCAATGCACATAAAACTGAGTGGTGTAAGTTACTTACTATTAAGTAAAAAATGAAAAGGCTACTTAATGTTGAACTAAATGCACGAGAAAGTTACTTAAAAAGGGCGTACCCAGTGCCGTAGTCTTCCCGCACCGTGCGGGGTCTGGGGAAGGGTTGTAATAGCGCCCAAACCTTACCCGCACAAATGTGCAGAGGCTGGGGCTTGAACCCGGGACCTTCCGGTTACAGACGGTAGGCTCTACCGCTGCACCAAGCCCGCCCTTCAAAAGGGCGTACCCAGTGCCGTAGGCTTCCCGCACCGTGCGGGGTCTGGGGAAGGGTTGTAATAGCGCCCAAACCTTACCCGCACAAATGTGCAGAGGCTGGGGCTTGAAAAGGAATGTGCAGATTTCTTACCAGATAAGGAGGCACAAAATTATATAATAAATTATAGGATTACCTATATAGAGGAAGTAATCTGTAGTTCAGTATCTCAAGTAGGAGCAAAGACACACCAGATTTACTCAGAATAGATGGAGATCTTTGGGTTAATGTCTGCAAAGTTTAATAACATAGTGGGAGGACATCAGAATTTTCACTGCTATGTTCTGTATGTAATTTTGAACATGAAACTTTT
>OAMR01000202.1:638850-660534 GCA_900205405.1 Echinochloa crus-galli | reverse complement strand
CACAATTGATTAATTCACAGTTCACCAAACAACCTGTGGTTACCAGTTAACTACATTTTCTCCCCAATCAGCTTGGCTCACAGCAGCAGCACAAGGGTGCAGCAATCAAACATCCAATCACTAGTGCACCAGCGAACGGAAGGACGCTGCATCACAAGCACCCACAGCTGCTCCATATAAGTGTATCAATCAATATTATAACATTCCAAGTATCGCATCCACGAGCCATCAAGATACAGGTGGATCCGCCCCTGCGTAACTAACACAAATTGATCACAATGTCATGGTCGAATTCCCAACACCTCCTATACCAAGATTGCAGAGTTACAGAACACTATTACCTATTGTTGGGACATTGGATGTGAGAGTGGAAGTTATAGAAAGGGGGGCAAGCAGGTCAATTGTTATATAGGCTTTAAGATAGAAGCTTTAATGTCTACAATTTGGTTTGCATGCTGCTGATATTTGTTGATATAAAACATAGCAATGCAACCAAAAAAAATCATTCTTCAAACAAGTACAAAACTGTTTGATGTAATGCATAATATAAATCTAATTGCATTATTCCAATTAAGGTTTGAAAAATTCTAAAGAATCCTAGGTAGGTGGAAAGATATTATTCATTGAGATTTCAATCCCGAGGAAAGACCAACAATAGTTAAATAATTTTAGGTAACTGCCTAAGTGGTGTAATAAGATTCTCAAAAAAAGATTGGGTACTGAATTTTTCATTTACTACCCTGATTCACCTTTAACATAGAAATATAGAATCATACTTGTCCTTCACTTCAATGAAGAAAAACATGCAACTGAATCATCACTTGTCCTTCCCACTTCAATGAAGAGAAACGTACAACTAGATAATTATGTCATCAAGCTGCATTAAAGAACAAAATGATGCTTTTTAAGGAGAAGTGACATATAATTTAAATTCTTGCTTACAGAAGATCATGTTGCCTTGTCAAGCAGAGGCAATCAGTTGCCATGCATTCCAATGTGGAATGAGCACTACAGTTTATTAACTTGAGATCAGCAACAACTCTAGAGTTTTCAAGTTCACGTAACCATGCTCGCTGCTTTTTCTTAAATGCCAGGCTAGGCATATATGCTGGCAGATTGAAACTTTTGGGGGATCCAAGAACTCTGCCAACTGAACTTGAAGCATGGTTAATCTGTGAATGAACAAACGAGCAGTTAGATACTGGGAGGATGATAAAATCATAAAAACATAGCTAAAATAGTTTTTTCTTATCCTCCTACTAAGTTAAAGGTAACCTCCATAGTAGACATATTGAAGACACCATAATAACAGAATATCCAGTGGATACAGTCTGGCAAAAAATAAGGAAATGCATGTTCCCAATATTATTGATTTTGCGAGATCCCTAGAAATTAGTGATGGGAACAACTAATCTACCAGCACATTTGAGTATTGTTCATACACATGGATCATATTCAGTTCATCAGGTGAGTGAAGACAAATTCATACATATGCATTCATATCTACCACTATGCTAACCACCCTAAACATGAGGCTGTTCTTACATGAGAGATAAAGCTTGTAGGCAAGAACGCAGCCTCGCATAGAGTTACGACTTTAAATAAAATGCTCTGCAGCACATGCATTAGAAGTTCCATAAATCATATTTCCAAAGGAAAGAATAGAGCACTTTAATGATAGTTATAGTCAGATGAACATTTTAGCATAGACCTTAGTTTCTGGATACCACGAAAGATGGAGTTACCTATATTTTTTCATCAGAATACCCTAATCAAATTTACATTAATTTTCAGGTTATTGAATGAGACAGCAGCATTCGGCTTTGGGTGATGGAAGGGTAACCTTCATAATATCAAATAAAATTTTGTGATGCACACATCAAAAATGGAATTACTGCTTTCAAGAAAAAGAACACCCCACAACCGAACAACTTCACCTAGCAAATCAATCCCAGGCTACCAACCGTTGGTTTTATTGACCAGCTTATGTATTATAAACCGAAAACATACAAACGAATTGATATTATACAACCACAGGTTCTCTTAGCATACCCTACGAATTGCAAATCCTGCCAAGAATGAAGAATTTGCATGAGCAAAGCTCATATCCAACTACAAGTCCAAAATTAAGAACATATCAACAACTAGATTTATCCAATCGATTCTACCGCGGCACCCCTCACGGCGCGGCATTGAAGCAAAGACAACAAATTCAGCTCATATTCCAGCTCGTCGGCGAGACCATTACCGAGGATGCCGCGGCGTCCACCAGCGACTGCACCATCGTCACCGCGCAGAACCTGAAACGCAGCAGACAAAAGTATATGAGTCTCCGCAGAGTGCAGGCTACAAGCAAGATTGGGGAAGGAAAGGCCGCAGAGCGGGCGAGTGGGTAGGCACAAACATTCCGCGGCCGCCGGAGAGCGCTTGGTCGGCGGGGTCCGTCCACTCGTCGAAGCTGCGGGGGGAGAAGCGTCAGAGCACGGAGACTGGATCTTGGCGGCGGAAGAGGAACAGAGACAGATAGAAGGGGGGGGGGAGCGCAAGCGGATGGGGTTTGTGTGAATTTCATACATCCAGCCGTAGCGGCGATCGAATACGAGGCGACGCGGGCGGCGGCGGACGGGCGGAGGCAGCGAATCGGAGGAGGAAGGCTGCGCCGCCGCCATGCCGTCGTCGCCGATGCGTTTGCGGGATTGCGGCGCTGCGGCTCTCGTTCAGAGCTGCAGGCCGCAGATTTTGTGATTTTTTATGTGCACAAATGTGTTAAATTGGATATTCCCTAAGCAAAAGTTCAAAAACGTGGTCGTGCCGGAGTGGTTATCGGGCATGACTAGAAATCATGTGGGCTTTGCCCGCGCAGGTTCAAATCCTGCCGACCACGGTTCTTAATTTTCTTAATTTTAATTTTCTTATTATTCATATTTGCTTTCTTGTGGTGGTGATCTCTCTCGGTGTGTTCCTTTCATGGAGAACCGCCTCTCTACTTTCCAGTCAGCTATCGTTTAGAGTTTCAAATGTTAATCATGTAATACATGTATGAATGGCTTGCTTGGTTCCTATCTTAAATGTAGCGCAGTACTTCTTTAATTTTCAAAATAAAATACCTGTCTTGCTCTATTTTCTTTTTACTGCTCTTTAATTTGGTTGACAATTTTCATTTTATTACTGCACATCATAAACCGTAGTGTACGTCTAATTGGAATATAAAATACTATGTTGTACTATTGTTATTAAGTAATCAAGACGAAGAGGGTGATCATCAGGAATGATTAATGAAAACTTGACCAAAAATGATCCTAAACAGGTTTAACCAGTACACACGGAAGCAAAACTTCATCATCATCTTTCCCATCAGCACATTGTTTAATGGCCACCGAACCAAGCTGCGGCTCTGGAGAGATAGCTGTTGGAGAGGCACCCATTCAACGAACTGCGACAAGAACCATACGACCAGCCTCATAGCCGTCGTGCAATACAAACAGAGATGCACCCTGTAGAGATTCGTTGCCTCCGGTTGGTACTGAGCGTCATTCTTGTTGGTAGATGTTGCATCTCTTGAACATTGTTGGTGTTCCTGACGCCTCCAGCTTCTATGTTCTCTGTGATTGCTGGCCTCGTCACAGGGTGCCGTGCCATGCGAGCATCAGACTCTCTCCACTCCAGCACTACTTGTGCATGCAGTCCTACTCTTCCATCACGTCTATGAATATTTTGTTTTTGTTTGAAGAATGTGGGCAAGCCCAAGAGTTCAGTGTGCAAATAATATGAGGGCTTTATATTTACCCCCCCCTTCTATCTGTCTCTGTTCCTCTTCCGCCGCCAAGATCCAGTCTCCTTGCGCTGACGCTTCTCCCCCCGCAGCTTCGACGAGTGGACGGACCCCGCCGACCAAGCGCTCTCCGGCGGCCGCGGAATGTTTGTGCCTACCCACTCGCCCGCTCTGCGGCCTTTCCTTCCCCAATCTTGCTTGTAGCCTGCACTCTGCGGAGACTCATATACTTTTGTCTGCTGCGTTTCAGGTTCTGCGCGGTGACGATGGTGCAGTCGCTGGTGGACGCCGCGGCATCCTCGGTAATGGTCTCGCCGACGAGCTGGAATATGAGCTGAATTTGTTGTCTTTGCTTCAATGCCGCGCCGTGAGGGGTGCCGCGGTAGAATCGATTGGATAAATCTAGTTGTTGATATGTTCTTAATTTTGGACTTGTAGTTGGATATGAGCTTTGCTCATGCAAATTCTTCATTCTTGGCAGGATTTGCAATTCGTAGGGTATGCTAAGAGAACCTGTGGTTGTATAATATCAATTCGTTTGTATGTTTTCGGTTTATAATACATAAGCTGGTCAATAAAACCAACGGTTGGTAGCCTGGGATTGATTTGCTAGGTGAAGTTGTTCGGTTGTGGGGTGTTCTTTTTCTTGAAAGCAGTAATTCCATTTTTGATGTGTGCATCACAAAATTTTATTTGATATTATGAAGGTTACCCTTCCATCACCCAAAGCCGAATGCTGCTGTCTCATTCAATAACCTGAAAATTAATGTAAATTTGATTAGGGTATTCTGATGAAAAAATATAGGTAACTCCATCTTTCGTGGTATCCAGAAACTAAGGTCTATGCTAAAATGTTCATCTGACTATAACTATCATTAAAGTGCTCTATTCTTTCCTTTGGAAATATGATTTATGGAACTTCTAATGCATGTGCTGCAGAGCATTTTATTTAAAGTCGTAACTCTATGCGAGGCTGCGTTCTTGCCTACAAGCTTTATCTCTCATGTAAGAACAGCCTCATGTTTAGGGTGGTTAGCATAGTGGTAGATAGGATTGCATATGTGTCTTCACTCACCTGATGACCTGAATATGATCCACGTGTATGAACAATACACAAATGTGCTTGTAGATTAGTCGTTCCCATCACTAATTTATAGGGATGTCGCAAAATCAATAATGTTGGGAACATGCATTTCCTTATTATTTCCCCAGACTGTATCCACTGGATGTTCTATTATTATGGTTTCTTCAATATGTCTACTATGGAGGTTACCTCTAATTTAGTAGGAGGATAAGAAAAAAAACTATTTTAGCTATGTTTTTATGATTTTATCATCCTCCCAGTATCTAACTGCTGGTTTGTTCATTCACAGATTAACCATGCTTCAAGTTCAGTTGGCAGAGTACTTGGATCCCCCAAAAGTTTCAATCTGCCAGCATATATGCCTAGCCTGGCATTTAAGAAAAAGCAGCGAGCATGGTTACGTGAACTTGAAAACTCTAGAGTTGTTGCTGATCTCAAGTTAATAAACTGTAGTGCTCATTCCACATTGGAATGCATGGCAACTGATTGCCTCTGCTTGACAAGGCAACATGATCTTCTGTAAGCAAGAATTTAAATTATATGTCACTTCTCCTTAAAAAGCATCATTTCTATGCTTTTTGTTCTTGAATGCAGCTTGATGTTTTATAGCAACAAATATCAGCAGCATGCAAACCAAATTGTAGACATTAAAGCCTCTATCACTTAAAGCCTGGAGTATATAACAATTGACCTGCTTCCCCCCTTTCTATAACTTCCACTCTCACATCCAATGTCCCAACAATAGGTAATAGTGTTCTGTAACTCTGCAATCTTGGTATAGGAGGTGTTGGGAATTCGACCATGACATTGTGATCAATTTGTGTTAGTTACGCAGGGGCGGATCCACCTGTATCTTGATGGCTCGTGGATGCGATACTTGGAATGTTATAATATTGATTGATACACTTATATGGAGCAGCTGTGGGTGCTTGTGATGCAGCGTCCTTCCGTTCGCTGGTGCACTAGTGATTGGATGTTTGATTGCTGCACCCTTGTGCTGCTGCTGTGAGCCAAGCTGATTGGGGAGAAAATGTAGTTAACTGGTAACCACAGGTTGTTTGGTGAACTGTGAATTAATCAATTGTGGCTGAAGTATGATTTTTCAATCATAGCTGAGATGAAAGTTTCAAACTTGTGAAAAGATGTACTCCCTCCGTTCCATGATGATTGCACTTCTACATGTTTTCACACAAATTAGTGGAAGTGGCACATGACCATGCTACCCCTTAATAATTGAAGACATACATTAATTTGAGCTGGTTGGCTTATCGATTTTGGTGGCCAGCGCCTCATTTTCAGGAGCAACATGTAGTTAATGATGCATATGAAAGAGTGTTGGTTTTAATAAATATTATTTGGCACCTTGTTTTCATAGCATTGATGGCAACTTAGCTGTCTACATGCTAGGAGAGCACTCTTTTATGAGATTTGTTTGAATCTCAGAGGTGCAGTTTTCATGGGACGGAGAGAGTACCTGAATGTCTTCTTTTACTACAGTAAGTTCTTGCGTATGCACTACTTGTAAGTCCTAGTGCAACCCTACAAGTTCCAGATTAGAGGCACGATGGTGTGGCTGCACTTGTGTAGCCTGGTGATGAATCCACCATACAGAAGGAACAGGTTTATTTGGTGTGGACTATTGAGTGTTATATAAAATGGTCAAGTAGTCTTCTGTTTTTCATATATGTGTGTGCAGTTCAATGTTCAATAGAGATATGGTAAAATCATTTCACATGTTCTGTCTGTAGTTTACAATAACTTTTTATACTGTGTATAGATTATTTAGGATGTGATACTTTTCATACTTTCTGTTTAAAATGTGAAAAATGGTAAAGCCTACTGCAATGTGCATAAACCTTGATTCCTGAGGAAAATTCAATTGTCAACCTATAATTAATTTTATCTACCGCACATGTTCTTGAGGTATGACCTAACACTGTCAGAACTGAAGGCGTCAACATGCATCCTTATATAAATGTTGCAATTCAATTCTTTCTCATTGTACTTTACAGTTGCCCAACATGCACCTCTACTGAACATCTCTGCCAGCCGTCATTCCAGGAGTAGTGTTTGTTGAGAATCTCTCGTTTGTCGTTCTTCTCATCGGATGCGGAATCGGTGTCTTCCATGGCTCCCACATGCCTTCCGCTAATGAAGACTCTTTCATACATAGCGACGCACGAGCACATTTGCTAGTTATATTAAAAGACCTTGTTATTTTTTTTTGAAGAACCATAGCTAAAAGGCTGAACAGAACATCTTAGCGATACTTAAGGCTACAATTGATAGCTTTTGGGGTGAGCGAGTGAGACAACATCAGTAGGTATTTTCACCATTCTTGGACAAGTTTCTTTTAGTAGCAATGGCATATCACCGTGTACTGTCTCAGACTACTCGTCAGATTTTCTGATCCGTTAGATTTAGGATCCTTTGCTATTTTTTGTCAAATTGGGTCTTTGATCTGGCCTAGAATAGCAGAATTTACAAATCATTTTGAACCATCCTGACAGTTTTATCATTATTTATCAAGCTACAAGCTTATTGTCATCTTACCATAACACAAACTAAGGTTGTTGCACTCTCTTTTATGTATTCTCAGTAATAAGTGAATTTACCAAGATACAAATAGTTAGTGTCATGGTTTGTATCAATGTGCTCACCACAGTTTTGACTCAGAGAAAGGACCTGACACGTGGAGCCGTATATGAGTCAGCATGCTGACAAGGCGAGCGGTTCGTCGGTATAAGAGCCTAAAATTAGCGTCTAACGTTTGACGGTAAATATAGGAAACTACCGAGATGAATTGTTTGTCGGTATAATTCCCTAACCAACCACCATGCGTCGCTACATCAGGTTTTCTCGAACAACGATCGGACGGTATATTTATTTAGATTTCGCATTAGAACATATATATGCTCGAACCATGCGTCGGAATACATGCACTCGGCCCATATTCGCGCGTTCCGGCCCACACTGGTACCCTAAATTTTCCTAGAAGGCCAACCTGTCGGTCAAAACCCAAGGTAATTTTCATCTCCCTCGCTCACCCACGTGCCGCCACCCCCACCCTCCCTCACTCGTCTTCCCCAAATCTCTGCACACACGCGCAAGCTCCGCTTTCAATTCTTCTTCGCGCGATTGCCTCACCCAGGATTTTGAGGATGTGGTGTACAGCCGGTCGTTTGAGTTGAGTTGTGCAGTGCTGGTTAATGTCCCAATCCAACCCACCACAGTTGTATGGTGTGCGGATAAGAGTTGTAGAGTTGTTCGGAATTTGCTACCTCTTAAGTTGTGTGGTCGATAGACCGGAGTTGTGTGAGATGGTATGATACCTCTCCAGTTGTACGGTCTTCGGACCGATGTTGTATAGTTTTCGGATCCGGTTTTTTCTTATAAACAGGGCCAACTCTCTTCTTATAATAAAAATTTAGAAAAGCGTAGGCTTTCACCATCCGTCAAAAAAAACCCGGCCACACTCGCCCCTCCACATCTCGCTAGCACCTTCAGCCCGCTGCATCGCCGCGAGCTGCATCTCTCACGTCCACTCCTGAACCGCCTCCTGTCGACCGGCCGCCATCCGCTGCCCTTCCGTCTGCAGGACCTGGAGGTGCGGTGTAGGGATGAAAACGGATCGAATACGGTCGGATACTGCCGGATACGAATACAGATAGTTTTTTCTCTCGGATTCGGATTGGTTACGGATAGTACCAACTTGTGACGGATAATATAGGAATGGATATCGACATTCTAAATATTTAACTTTTGATATTCGGATTCGGATCGGTAGTGGATACTAACTATCCGGATTCGAATTCGAACGGATAAAAATCCCTCCAATCAAATACGAAATCGAATACGAACGGATAATATCCGTACCACTTCCATCCTTAGTGCGGTGGCCGTTTTCAAATGATTATTTCTAGTTTTGGAGTTGGATGGAGAAAATCAAACCGGCTATGGTATGAGAGATTACGTTAAAAGGGAGTCCGACCTAGGCCCAGTTTCTAGGATTTATAAGAATATCACTCTTTTTTTCCATAAAATAGTGCTTCTCCCTCTCGTCTTCTTCATTGAGGTGCTTCTCCTGATGGTCTATCCAGATTCGCGATCACCCATGTGAGATCTGGCGTGTAGAGCGGCGGCGACGACGACCGACGGACCTACGCGGCATGTAACTCTTCGGCTCCGGTCGCTGATGGGCACGGCGATGGTCGACTCGGTGGTGGTATTTGTACGTGTATCTACATCTTACGGCAACATCGTCATTCATAGATGATATCCTCTTTACAATCCCATAGGTTAGTCATGTTGGTTTCGACCTACGGATCTTTTACTCCGTTGATGCTTCCCATCAATTGATGGATCTTGCGGACGTTACGCGTGTGCCTATTGGTTACTTCGTAGCAAAGTCATCGTGTGATAGCGTGAGTTAATGGCCGATAGTTGTTGGTCAAGATTGGGTAGTATGAGGGTATTGGTTCAGTAAGAGGGTGGAAGTAGCAATATGGGCTTCGAATTGGTGATACCTTTTTTGGTTCAGATTTATCGAGTCTAGGGAGAAATCCTCAGGTCTGTCCTTAGTGGGTTGTACCTGACAATGGTCTTATTGAAGCATTGTTTGGAGCTCGATGGTTGCTCTCTATGGTGAAAATCGATAATATGATCTTAACTGGTTGGATCATGGCAACGACAGCTCATACGCGTGCACGTGCTGTTTCCTTATTGGACGCGTTGTTTTAGAGAGCCTTTCTCGTAGTTCATATGTTGCTTTGTTGGTGTATGTGAAACTGAAGATTAAGTCGTATAGATAGTCTGCTTTGACATAATTTTTATGTCTTTTTTTCTTTTATGCTGTGTGCATCTTAGCTATAGAGAGGCCGGAAATAATCTTAGTGTAATTTTATCTTCTCGTAATTGACTAAGATCAATAAAGTTTCTCTTATCAAAAAAAATATTCTTTCAAACAATGTTCTGTACATTCTGTATCAAAGCTCTCACTAAATGATCACATTGTTCTGTTTAACATGCCACATCCTTCTATCTTGAATAATAGGGTTTCACATTAAATGCAATTAATTGGTGAGTAGTGTGGTGTATGCTCAAATCTATAAAGAGGATCCACCTGTCATGAAAAAAGGACTACGAAGGGAGGGGGCAGACCCATTTTGTTGACATTGGAAAGAGATTTCCCCATAAAACCCGGAACTTTTTTCACCAAAGAACCCACCCATAGCCCCACAGATATTTCCTTCTTTACTCTCCGTAAAGAAGGAAAAATCATACAAAACTGAATAATCCAAATCATATATAACCACAGATAGTTGCGGCGTATTACGGTAGGAAAAATATATTACCGGTGAATAATGCAAATCATACAAAAGTTAGTTTTAGCTCCCCACTAAGAAATTCTTAGAACCCTTAGCCATGCCACGTCATCCTCCACCCACCCGGACCTTTAATTCCCACCACCTCGCCTGCCCATTTACATGTCAGCAACCTTTTGAGTTCTGAAACTGAAACATTTCCGTTTCCTCTGAAACTAATTGCATCTCTTCTCTACTGACTTCATCCTAAATAATGAAACACGACCGCAAGTCTCCACGCTCTAGAGTCGCCGTTGTGGCTGGAAGGAAGAGTGCCCCGATACACCGATGATCGTGCTTTTTGGTCCCGCAGCAACGCGCGGGGAATCACCTAGTATTCGTTTTATTTTGCCCCCTCGGTCCCCACCGGTGCAACCTTCCGTGATCACCGTAGTTTCCAGTTAGTATTAGATGATGAATGGATCGGTAATCACGTGCATGAAGAATTTTCTTTTATTTTTTTCTTTCCATTAATGTGATCAGTAATCAAGGAAATACGATAGGTATGTGATCGGTAATTAAGGAGATTCTGACTCTTCTTTTTTTACCACCGTGAACTCCCTGCATCATCCCGATGTTCCAGGCACCTCCGTACTCTACCGACCTCGCCGTTGTATCGCCCACAGCAGGACCACCTGACGCGCGTGATCTTCTACGCCGCCGGCGCCGCGCGGGATTGACGTCTCCGCACACCGCCGTCCTGCTTCGACGTGTGATCTTCGACGCCGCCGACACGCGTGATGTTCGACGCCATCGCCGCCACGCGGGATCGCCGCCGCCAAGCGTGATCTTTTTGGATTAATTGGGCCGTGGGCCATTTAGTCACAATTAATCAATGAATTAAAATTCCATAAATAAATGCTAGGCATTTAATTCCCGGATTGAGAGTCAACAAGAATCCTAACCAACTTAAAAGGTGGACCAACGGTGGACCGCTTGTGAAGTTGGTAAAGGGAGAAGGGTGTGCCACACGCGCGCTCGCTTGTTCGCCTCGCCGGGCCATGGTGTGGCGAGACCGAACCGCTCTACGTGTGCTGAGTTTTGCGAGTCATAATTTCTAAACGTTGGGCTCCTGTAACTTATGGACGTTACTGCATTGAAACGACTGTTACTGGTAGCTGACGATAGAGGGAAATCATGGCTGGTTAGGTCGGTCAGCAGCGTTCAATAAATTCCATGTCAAACTTTTCCTAATTTTTTCCTATCTCGTTTCTCACCCAGACTGCCCGACAGTGGTTGTTGCACCACTGTTAATGAGCTTGTGATTATAAGTTTGCATTGGTAAAGCATTACGAACCTCCCCTGTTGTACTGTCGAACTATTGTAATTTCATCACCCGTTCACTCAGCTAGAGCCTCGCTTGAAGACCTCCAGTGTATTGTGCAAGATATTTACAGTTTTACACTGTTCTCCAGCCTGTACGCTATCATATATATGAATTGTGTATTGTACGTGAAGGTACAAAGCTTGATTTTAGGAGGCAGAGGGAGAACAGACATCTGTATGAATCTTGGGTGAGCCAGCAGTCTCCGATCTCTTCACACTGCACATGGCAGAACTAAGACGGGATGGACGAACAGAGATTTTTGGCAAGTCTACGCTGATTTGAGAAATGAGAACGAGTCATTCTTTTTTTCCTTGAACGCTGATAGTGTACTAGCAACCACACATTAGCCAGAGCAGCTGATACCCATTGATCACTAAAATACATCGGAGCATATGAAACACATGAGATTAGGTTGAGCGTGGGACAGGAAACAGAGTTACGGTAGTTGATGAAAACAGAGGAGCTAGAAGCACGGGGCATGCATTCATTCAAGCTCACCTGCTCTGCTATCACTACAAACAGCTTCATGTTTGTATTTTGACTAATTATGATGGAATAAAAAGTTAATTATGTATAAGAGAACATATTATTGGAGTATATCTAGCCCCAGTAGAACACATAACATGTACTATATATTGTACTCCCTCCGTTCTTAAATATATGATGTTTAGAACAAGCAAATTAGTTCATTTTTGAACTAAATAGCTTGTCCTAAACGACATATATTAAAGAACTGAGTAGTACCGATCGAGCAGAAAAGGCAAGTTAGCTCTGGGAACACAGCACACCGCCACTGAGATGCACCTTGTTTTGTACAACTGCATATCTGTTTATTTGCTCCATTCGTACTTATGTGGCACTAGTACATCACACAAGTTACTTTTTTAAGAATTAAAATCATTTAATTTATATGCACCTGCACAGATGCACTTCTCTTCGGCTGGTCCAAATTCTTATGTGACACGGGTATATATTGATACCAGACGACATGAGTGCTTGAAGGGAGAGGTAGTCCTATGGCATGGCACCCTGTGACAAGGCTAGCTCTTAAAGAAAAATAGGAGCAGGAGGCGTCAGGAACACGAGATGTTCAAAGTAATACAGCTACTACCCAGACAAATCCGGTTGGAACCGCGTCCGATCAGTGGTTGTACTGTGGATGAATCTATCCCTACTTCCCTAGTATCCTGCCAGCAGATACTGCTTGTCGTTGTGGACGAACATCCTCCTGTTGAACAGTTCACTCTTGTGACCGGCACAATGCCGGTGGACATTATGACTCGGAACGAGCATTGAGGGACTTTAGACCTGGAGGTGTGTATTCACTATTCAGTTTCGGCATGACATTTAGTTGGTAAAGAAACAGTCGAACGAAGTGTATGGTTCAAGGTCAGTCTTGTTTTCAATAGTCCCATGATCATTTTGTGGGCTTGTTTGGTAGAGTTTCATCTGATTATGATTCTCTATGGGAGGTGATATCTAAAAGAAGTGATTTTGTGACTGAAAGTGATTTTCTTTTATTCACTAGCATAAATTATCAAAAGCAGAATGGAGAATCACTTACAGAATCAGGAGAAGCTCCCCACCTCTTTGTTCATTTCATAGAATCAAGTCATAGAATCAGTAGAGACTCACTTCTCTCTGAAAACTGTTTGACAGAGCTTCTCCTAAATTCACCGGAGAATCATATCTGGAAGCTCTGCCAAACGAGGCCTATATATGGCTACCTTCAAGATTTGGTTTAGTTAGTTCTAAATTATGTCCATTTCAATTACAAAACAATATAATTTTTTTCCCCGCGCTCTATTCGTCAATACTTTATGTTATGATGTTTTATTGGGACACTCTGATTCTTGACACGTGTGTTTTAGCTAGTGAACCATGTTTTAGCTAGTGAACCATGTTGTCAAGGTGATTTTTATGCATACCAATTACAGCTACACCCTTTTTTGTGAAAGATCAATAACACAGAGTAGGACTAAACATTTGGTAAAAGATTGAGGTGGCCCATTATTTTGGTTCTTCAGTAATCAAATTTGGGAGGCTTGAACTTCAATACTCCATATTACCTCCCTTGTAATGAAAAATCGATGTTCCATATGCATCGCATTCCATTTTAACATACGTTTTCATTATTTTCATAAATTATGATTAAACTAAAATTCGATTTATATACTACGTCAGTTATGTTTTATTCGATGTTCATTACCTGAAAAAATGAGATGGAAGAAGTATATGCAACAGTAAAGGATGAATCACTAATTGTGTTATGCTGATCGATGCAGGATGAACTCTGGTCCTCTTGATAAAAGCATCCTCTTCTATAAAATTCCATATCAATTATTCATTAGTAAGTAACTGGCACTAACTTCATATATTACAAGACATCAGTTATTTCCTTTTGTTTCCAGAAAAAAACACCCTGCATTTATGTGCTCACTGAACTTATTCTCTTTGGCTTGTCAAGATTTTTGTGTGTTATAAATGTAATCGTAAAAGAGAAGGAAGAGGAGGAGTACTGGAGTAGTGGGGAGGTAGTCCCAGTCATGGCAGCCTGTTACAATCCGAGCTGTTAGAGAAAATAGGAGCTAGAGGCAGCAGGAAGACACGAACTCCATCAATGTTGAAGAGATGCAATGTGACTGCTATGATGTCAACGACACAAGGTGATCCTGGATCTTCAATGAAGCTATTGCAGTAAATGTATGTATGGTGCCTCTCTCGTTTCTCACCCAGACTGCCCGACAGTGGTAGGTGCTACTACCTGTTGATCAAGAATAAGTTACCTCATCAGTTGATTTCTATGATTATAAGCATTGGTACTGCATTATGAGCCTGCCCTGTTTTACTGTTGTAAGTATTGTAATTTTCAGTACCTCTTCACTCAGCTAGAGCTTCACTTGAAGAAATCCAGTGTATTGTGCAAGTTAGTTACAGTTTTACACTGTTGTCCAGCTTGTACGATATCATATACGAGCAGTATATTGCACATGGAGGTACAAAGCTTTATTTTAGGAGCTACGAGTAGTTGGGTGAACACTCTCCGATCTCTTCACAGAACTAGGACCGGATGGATGAACAGAGATTTTGGCAAGGCTATGCTGATTTGAGGACGAGTTTTTTTTTCTTTCTTGAATGCTGATAGAGTACTAGCAGCCACATATTAGCCAGGGCAGCAAATATCTATTGACCACTAATTAAAATGCATGGGAGCATATGAAAAGCTCGAGATTAGGTTGAGTGTGTGACAGGAAACAGATGTACGGTAGTAGATCAAAACAGAGGAGCTAAAAGCAGGGAGGCATGCGTTCATTGAAGCTCAGATGCTCTGCTATCGCTATAAACATTATGGTCTAGGAATTGGGGTTTCCTATTGTTTTTTGCTCTTTTTGGTTCGACTTGTGATGTGGACTATGGCCGTGTTTCTTTACCTCATGGAAATTTATATTTTCAAAAAGAATCTTCTCTGTATGAAGTACTAAATAAAGTCTTTTTTTTTCAAAACCCTCTTATATGGATAGGTGTAACTTTGCGTGACGAATCTAATGAGCCTAATTAGTCCTTGATTTGCTACAGTAATGCTACAACAACCATCCTCTAGTCGTGCGGTCAAATGCCTCATTATATAAGTCTCGTGAAATAGTCTAATGTTGTGAAGGTAGTACCCTTAATTATTGGTTAAAGGAGCTGGCAAAATTTTGGCCCTTCCAAAAAAACACGGCCTATGTCAATTCTTCAATTATTGAAACTAGGAGGCCTGAATATCTATTGTTACCATTTTGCCAAGAAAAATATAGAATGAGAACAATGCAATACTCCACATGCATCAGATTCGATGTTACTACACAGATTCATCTTTGTATTTTGACAAATTATGATGGAATAAAAATTTAATTATGTATAAGTGAACATATTATTGGAGTACATCTAGCCCTAGTAGAACACGTACATAACACAGCTACTATATTGTACTGATCGAGCAGAAAAAGCAAGTTAGCTCTGGGAACACATAACTGTAACATCCCGTAATTTTACATAAAGTTGTTGAATGCAAAAATATGAGTTTCAAAATTTTTGATGAATTGTGTGCATGCAAACAAACATATAAGGTTATATTCAAATTGCTTCCTTTATTCCTAGGCAAATTTAAATTAATTTAAAATTTATTTGAAGTGCTAAGGACTAGATAGGATTGATTTGGTTCTTGTTGGTGTTTGGTTCTTTGGTTGTGTTTGAATTCAAACAAAAGCTAACAACTAATTTCTAAACCCCCAACTCTCTTGGGCCCTATCTAAAACCTAAAGTCTGCTTCTCCCCCTCAGACTCTCCTAACCAGCTAACCCGGCCCAGCTTGACTTTCTCTCTTTTCCCCTGGCCCAGCTCTCCAATCTATCTCCTTCCACGGCCCAACGACCTCGAGCCGGCCCAGCAATCCACCGCGCCGCCTTTTCCTTCAGCCACTGACCAGCGGGCCCCACTTGCACAACCTTCTTCCCCCTCTCTTTCTCTCTCGTGGCCGGCGACTCCCCTCTGCCGCGCGCTCACCTGCCGAACCTATCCCATCGCAGCCAGTGCGGCCCGTCCGATGCGCGCCGCGTGTCCGCGGGCGCGGATGCCCAAATCCCGCCGTTCATGTCCCCAAACCCTAGAGCCCCGGGCCCCTATTTAATCCCCGCCGGAGCTCTCACCCTGACCTAGCCGCCGCTGCCCCCTTTGGGGTTTTCTCCCGATCCAGCCTGCGTCTCGGTGACGAAGAGAGGGTGTGAGGGAGAGCGTGGGAGGAGGAGAAGCAAGGAGAAGAGGTCAAGCCGAAGCCGCCGCGGCACCGATGTCCGTGGAGCCGATGACGGGGAGCCGGACCGGAGCTGCCGCGCGGAGGGAGAAGGTTTTTAGAACGGAGGGAGTATGTGGCAGTAGCACAAACTGCACGTACGTAATAGCACATCACACGTGTTATTTATTTTCTGGAGAATTAAAATCATTTAATTTGTATGCACACCTGCACTTCTCTTTTCGGCTGGTTCACATTCTTGTGTGACACGGGTGTATGTGTATATATATTGATTGAATGGAGAGGTAGTCCGGCCTATACTCCTATGTCATGGCACCCTGTGACGAGGCTAGCTGTAAGAGAAAAAATAGGAGCTGGTGGCCTCAGGAACACAAAAGATCACCTTATCCCCCGCGCTCGTACGCGTCCAGCACATCGGGTTGGATCTCGCCGCTCTTGATGAGCTAGTTTTAGCCACCAAACGAGCCAAGTGGAGAAGGATCGCTAGAGACCATTTAGATAATAAGCCAAGCCAAGCTAGCCAGCTCGTTATTCAAGAAGTTGGAGCGAGCCAAAGCCACCAGTCCAATTGGATGATGCAAGCCACACAAAGAGGAGGTGCTCATGAACAAGCCCCTGGGTTGAAGACTCGCCGCGCAAAGCAAAAGGAGAGGTCGACCCGGGCGCGACTATTGTCTATTGATCACTTTCGGGATGGAGTTTTTTCTATCGCCTGGAGCTCGTGCTGCCTCGTTGGGTGGGACTGAGTCTCTAGCTTTTTGTGCTTGACCTTGTTGTTTTGTTTGTTAACCTATCAATTTATGGAAAATTGGAATCACAAATATAATTTATTATAGCAGAAATACAGTGTAGTACCGTCTCCGTTTCAAACTATAGTTCGCTTGATTTTTTTACTTAAGTTTGACCGCTCGTCTTATTTAAAATTTTATGCAAATTATCATAATTTTTATGGTGGCTTGCTTTATTGATAAATGTTTTTTTCAAAAATACCTTAAATTTTATTATATTTTTATAAATTTTTTGAATAAGACGAGTGGTCAAACTTGTGGTAAAAAAGTCAAACGACCTTTATTTTTGAACAGAGGTAGTATATGATAATATTCTATAGATTGTGATAGTGACACGGAATATATAGATGAATATTGTAAGAGGACGATCATACTTGAGCATTGCAGTTAGAGGAACCTCAGAGTGTAGTATACAGATCCTGCTGGTGTAAGTGTTCATCCCAATATTACATATATATAATCCAAATGCTATTTCAACCGATAGCTGGTAGCTAGTGCTGGAAATTTTTGGGCTATATCGGGACTTTCAGACATTCTAGAATCAACATTCATTAAAGATACAAGATTTGTTACTGCAATGTTCAAGATTGAGGTTATTGGCCATTATTGTTTTTATTTTTTGGATGGATTTTGAATAAGATGCTTGTCTAGGAATGTCCGGTGAGCATTCTCGCCGATCTCTTCGCAATGCACATCGCAGGATTAGGATGGAATACATGAACAGGGATTTAGCAAATTTATGCTGATATGAGGAGAATGATGTTTTCTTGTGTAATACTCGACCGGCCTTGTTTGAAGTTGTCGATTTGAAGTGGTGCAGTGATGAGTTGTTGCTTTGCAATTCCTCGAATGGTCTTCCCAAAGTAGTCATATAGGCGCTCACTAGGAAATAGTCATACAGGTGCCCACCAGAAAGTAATCGTAAAGAAGTAGATTATATTGCCGCCGGGAAGTAGTCGTTCGGAAGTAGTCATGGAGACGAGCAATCACGTAGTCGTACGCTCCCCAAAAACCATATTGTCTTTCTATCCCGAGTAGGATCACGAGGCATGGAGATTCGCAGGCGTGCTCACGCAAGCAATGTGCATATAGACCTTGTGTTGGGAATGCAAAGAGCAGCATCAGTTGAGAAAGAAACAGAGGTCTTTATGAGCAGAAGTACCTTAAGAGTGTGAGAAGTGTCACGTTATATTATATACACGCTAGGTGTTCGTTGAACCTAGACTCTACTGATGGTAACGGATGAAAGTAAATGTCATCTGTTACAAGTACCGATCAAGACATAATTTGATGTTTAATTGAGTCATCAATTCTCATTAATAGCTCTAATTGAGTCAAGAGTAAGTCATCAATCCTCCTTTAGGCTAGTCACAATGCAAGGTTTCATAGAGTTTTATACACATTAAATAGGGTGCCAACTCAGCATTTTAGATGATGTGGCAAAGAGTTAATGAGGAGAGATGAAATGAGTTTTGGGTAGATGAAACTTTGTATACACGGTTTTCAATAAATTTGTGTCTTGAATGCATTGCCTATGAAAAACCAAAATGAAACAATGCATTCCATGCCATTTCATCTATAAATTAATTGTCTACTTGCTTATGTGTCATTCTTGGAAACATAAAAATGAAATCCCCACTGGGAATAGCCTTACTATCTCATTTGTATTACATACAAGATTAAATGTCTTGGGCATTAATTAGTGCACCTTTTAATTATTATTTGGTTGATTGAATCTAAATGGGCCAGGCAGAGTTAATCTAATAGATAGGGCCATCAGCAAATACCCTTTGCTCGTTCAAAGACATGGTAGCAAATTGAACCTAGGTTTCAAGATAGCGTACATGCATTCATTGCATCATTCAAGCTCCCAAGCTCTGCTGTCGCTACAAGCATACTGGTCCAAGATTTGGGCCGGGGTTGCCTATTGTTTTTTGTTCCTTTTGATTCGACTTGTGATGTGGATTTTGTCAATTCTTCAATAATTGAAATAGGAGGTCTGAACCTCTATTGTTTCCCAACAAAATATAGAAGGAAAACAATAACTTGCTGCATGCCTGCACGTCTATTTATTTGCTCCATTCAGTACTTATCTGGCACTAGCACATCAGTTGTTTATTTTTAAAAAGAATAATCATTTAATTTATATGCGCCTGGTTCTGTTCGGCTGGTCCACATTCATGTGCGACACGAGCATTTATATAGGAGATAGATCAGCAGAATAGCTAGGACTGTAGCTGTGTTTGAACAAAGATCGAGCTAGTCCTATGGCATGTAGCCGCTCAAAATTAATTGGTGGAGCCGTCAGGAACACTAGGCTCCGTTTGGTCAAGGAATGATATAGGGCTAGTTTGGTCTCCAAGGCAGCTTATATATCCTAGCCTCGTCTCACCGAGCCAGGCATCAAGGATCTTGCTAGTGCGGGAGAGCCAATTTCCCTCTCTCCCAGAAGCAAGGTAAAAGCTTATTGCCAACGCAAGCCCCAATGAGCGTGCCTCCGGTCCAAACGTCAACATCCCTGTGTGCCGTTGCCCGTCGAGGTAATACAGTGTCGGGCAAAGGAACCAAATGCCCCCATAGCTGCTCCGGTTGCAACAGCATGCAAGAAATGGTTGTACCAAGGGTGAGACTCGTTTGTACTGTCATCGGTTGTTGCTGATGGTACGCGTACGCCAGGTTCATGTTGAACAGTTACTTACTTACGTCTTGTGACCGCCAGTTTTGTTGTGGCCATATTCTGTTTCAACTTCAACTGACTGATGACCATCCTGCCCCTATCTCCAAAATTGGCTTAGTTTTACTTCTTATTCGTCTTTTGACCTTTGTACTGAATATAAGACCACGGTTTCTCCACGGTAAAACTCAAGGTATTTTTTTTTGCTTCTTATCCTTTCCTGATGCTTTTGGCTTTGTTAAGGCCTTCCACAATGTGTTCCCAAAGTGATGCCCGGAAAAGAAAGAGAAGATTAGAGTTTAGGGTTTAGGGAAGATTAGAGGTAAGATTAGAGTTCCCGGAGCAGAGCAAGCGCTGGTGCACGTTCACTAAAAAACATTTAATTATTGGTTCCCATAGCTTCTCCTCATATTAAATTTTTTAGTTTGTGTTTTCATCATACACTACGACTATGACCCCTAAATCTGGTCGCCCCCTATTCGTTCATCGGCGGCACCCACTACAAGAAATTTAAGGTTTTATAACATTCTATTTATGTCATAGAAAGTGTAAATTATGTCATCTTTTGTAATTTGTGACATTCGTGTGACGAAAATGCGTGCGTCACCTATACCCCGTAATAAAAGGTATTCAATGACGTTTATGCATTTTTTTCGTCATAAACTTTGTGATGATTATTATATCGTCACTAGATTATGACGCCAGCTTTTCGTCGTTAAAGACACAAAAAAACGTCACTAAACCTTTTGAATGCGGATGACATGCAGTGACATGAAGATGACGTGGCAGCAACAATGTGACGTTTTAGACAAAAAAACGTCACTAAACCTTGAGTGCTGATGACATGGCAATGACGTGGCAACACCATTGTGACGTTTTAGTTCATCACAAAACATTCCATGGCCAATAAGGCCCATCAGTGAGCAATCGATATATGGGCCAACCACAATTATAAGGCCTTTTTATTTTGTAATACCAGTATTTTCAGGGCCCATTATTTGAGCCCAAAAGTTTGTACAGGCCCTATTTTAAACATTTCAGCCCAAAATTATTTATAGAGCGAAAAAAGATTCTGGCCCACCAAAATTCACATATTTCGGCCCAAAATCATTTCATTCCAGAGCTCACTAATTCAACATAATATACAATATAGCCCAGGCAAAATGTTACAAACTAAACAAAATTAAGTTGACAGAATCACAGAAAGACTATGATCCTAGCTCTCAAGTACAGTGCTGCTCCGGACAAAAGCAGGGACGCCAGTCCCAAGAAGAAGCTCCATTGATGATGAGACTGCCCTATTGCCTTGTGTGCTCCACTGCTGCCGGCCATGTGCTCCACTGCTGCTCGTCTGCACAATCCAAAGGTAATTATGTGAAGAAATGCTTTATAGAAAGAAATGCATTTGGATTAACAAGTGAAAAGAAAATTTTCCTGACCTATGCATGTTTAACATACCATGTAAAAATCAGTCGTGATCCTCAGTAGAAAATTAGCCAACATATATTCACAGAAATAGGGACAACATCAACGACCTACAGAAGTCACACATTGATTACATAAGCAAGGAGCACATATCAATGAATCAAAATTTGATCCCTGAAATGCTAATTCCGTGAAGCCACCACAATTCCGTGAAGTGCTAATTTTTCTACAGTTCAATACAGGTAGCACTCCAAGTTCTAACTGAAATAATATCTGGTAAACACCCAAACAGCACGGCCAAAGCAGTGAGAAGAGAACTGTTCAGTGAAAGGTCCCAACCTGTGAAATTCAGCTACTCAATTGTTCTTCTAGAGTTCCATTCCAACTGATGAACCAAAGGTCCCAACCTGTGAAATTCAACAATAAATGAAGTGAGAACTCAACTTTCTTGTAGTATCT
>OAMR01000202.1:563324-574716 GCA_900205405.1 Echinochloa crus-galli | reverse complement strand
GAACTTTGGACCCGGTGCTAATGGAGCATATTGATTGCGGTTTTGGTCACTGCTGCAACATGATGAGGAGACAAAAGAGACATTCAAGAAAGTGAGCAGAGCATTAGAGATTACAGCATTGGAGCTGTTCGCTTCTCATGGATGGAAACATAATAATAGACTTTGTCATACTTCATAATTTTTCTATTTGCTCCCTTTGTTTGGCAATATGTCCAAAACTATGTAATAATTTTAAACGCTGTGTGCGGTGACGCAGAGGCGGGAAGAGGCTTCCTTTTTCTAAAAAAACGTACATAATCTGTTCTAATTAACTAGACATAGTCTAAATTTATGTGTAAAATAAAATCTATATTTTAGAAAAACTAAAATATTTTTCAACATAATTAAAATTGCTAAAGTATCAATTTGTGTGCAATATTGTCATCTATTCTTTGAAATCCAGGATTTAATAGTCGACGATGTGGCTGTGGGCCAGGCCCAGTGGGATCTGTTGGGAGCGCAATACACGTTGTGGGTCAAGAAAGTAATATTCTGGCCCAATATAACATATTGGTCCTGCTATTGTTTTAGATAGACCTTCATTACATTATTTCATGATACTAGTAAAAACACATATACGATACACATATTTATTTAAAAATAAAATTGCATAGCAGATAATTGGCCGGAGACCATGTTGGTTACGAACTAGATGATTCCATTCTACGGAGACCATGTTTGGCTAGAGAGTTTGACAAAGAAAAGCCTAACAGGTGGGGTCGCTAGGAGGGGTAGTGTGTTTCAATGACTGATAGGTCCGTTGGTTGCCAAAAGTTTTGGATATTTATACTATCTATATATTTTACGTGCTTATGACTAACACATTGCAACCTTTGTCAACATTTATTTTTTACACGATAGAAAGTTTATTTCCCGCTTCACTCATTAAATAGAGCATCAGTCCATAATTCTTACAAATAGATGCCATCTCAAGAAAGAAAAGCACACGTCCAAAAGAATATATAGCTACCTAAAAAATTCTGTGATCACTGGTAAAAAACACAAAGACACATCTCATGTAGTCGTCCTGCAGCATGCCGGTCTGTTAGGTGATGTCGACTCAAAGTTTGAGCTTGAGCCAAATCCAACAATTATGATATAATAACTTCAACCACTGAATGAACTCTGACCACCAAATCAAGAATATATACTGTCGTAATGGTCCCACCTCAAACTAGGAAAAGTGATTCCGTAAGACACCATCTGCCGTTAGAAACACCGGATACTATAATAGCAACCAAAACCCCGAAGTGCAGCAACTAACGTTGAAGACACTAGCCTCCACAACTGGCACTTAATGATATATCCTCCCACAAGTGCTACCTACGGCCTTGTACACAACAGCACCTTCAATGTATGGTATGTTATATGTTGTTGTATTATTTTGGAGTGGGAGGCATTTAGGATCCAAGTGCTATCCATTTTGGTGGAGCCGATGTGGTGTCAGCTGCTAGCTAGCTTTCCTGTGAGGATATCCTTTCGTTTTATCGGCAGTGGACGCTCAGGGGCCATGCAAGGCTCGACAAGATATCATGACGAGATAGATATATATATATATAGAGAGAGAGAGACTGGTCATCATAATTTATAGGATTTGTGCTAATTTGATGTTCTCCAAGCCGATTTAGATCAATGGAATGGTTTTAAGATCTACATAGCCGGCACAGTACAACCAGCTTTGGAGAAATTTGAAGTTCATTAGATAAATATAAATCATGATGTATGGGAAAGTTTAGAATGAAAAAAATTACACAAAAATAGAGGAACAAAAATACAGAAACTACTGTGTGAAAATCCCTAATTGGCCACTCATCATCTCTAAGACGATTGGAGTGGTTTTTATCGAAGTCCATTACCAATGTGCACCATACTGGTAACGGACATCACATGGAAACCAAACGTTGGTTCCCAATGACACATTACCTAAAACACAATTTTATGCTGTGTTCATTTTAATTGCCAAGCCTAATTGAATGGTTGAAAGGACGAAAATAATCCTCGAACGAATTTTCTTGCCGTCATGCAGTCAATAAATGGAAGGATAGACAGTTATTTTGACATAGCATGAAGACTTGCAAGCTAAGGTTGGCATAGCATAAACAGATAATGTGGCCATGCCTGGACATGTTTAATAATGAAAGGCACATTAGACCTTTTTTCAGTCATCTTAGTCTTCTGAAATAAAATGGCTAAATATATATAGCTATATTTTTGGACCGAAATAGTACATATTGTCTTGGCGATGAGGAGCAAAAAGAGAAAGAATACGTCAATAGAAAATCAGTCTCTATCCAAACCGGCACACAGAGTAAAAAAAGATACCGCGTACTACGACAGAATGGGAGACCCGCGCTGGATAGTGGGAGATGTCTGGATGCAAGCGGGGCGGGTTCCTGAGGGAGATGCTGGAACCTGGATACACATATAACTGGATAGCAAAAATCTACCACTTCCTTGTTCGCGTCTGCAATAAAGTTCCTTTGTAATCATCCAGATCAAATTGATAATTAAAAACCGAGCTTCTGCGCGCTGTTCATGATAGAAGAAATAATGATGGGACCAACTGGAATTTTAATAGGCCAGCTGCCCAGCCCTGAACGCCTAACACACGCCCCCGCTCCCCAATTCTCAGCATGAATCCAAGCATTTGGCGTCGATGGAACGGCATCCATACGTAGACACGAAATCATCGGGATGAACTTCTGATGTCTCTGCGCCCTAACACATTTCTATGTGTTTTGCCCAAGTTAGGTACCAAGTTCGTACAATTTATTTCATATAGTGGGAACGAGCGAGCGATGGATCGAGACTGTTCCTGACGTCTCCCAAGCCTAACCAGTAAGACTCGTTTTACTTCAATGGTAGGCACCTATATATATTGAAAGTCCAAAACAGGGTGGCACAGGCCTCAGCCCCCTCGTCGCTCCCCCTCCCTGGGGAGACATGGGCGGCATCCAAACCATAAGCGCCGCCGCCTCTCCCCATCCTCACACACCTCACCACTGCCTGAGCAGAGAACCAAGTCCATATGTTCCTGCTAGGACGTTGTTGTGGTCGTCATTTGGTCATTCCCAGCCTTGCCCCATCTGGATCGGGGAGGAGACGACGAATGCACCAGGTAGAGGCCAGTGGCGTTGCCAGGATTTGAGCATAAGGGGGGCATATGTATACAATATATGAGTCTCTAATTTTAATATAAGTTTAATTTGATAGAATATATATTTTATCGTGTCATAAAATGGTGAGAGATTGAAGGATCGAAGTGGCGATCAGAGAGGGGGGAGTGAATGGGAGCCGATAAAATTTCTTCTCGAAACTCGGCCTATATCCCAAAAAGCACTCGCCAATGGTTCCTCACAAACTTGCCAAGGTAGCACAACTCAAGGAACAACCCTAGGAACAAGCTAGAGCAACGAATCAAGCGGAAGCACAACTCAAGAACCAAAACAATATGCAATCTCCCTGAGTCAGCACGGACTGTCCGCACAGGGGTCTCGGACTGTCCGGGGTCGGGGCGGACTGTTCGACTAGTCAGGGCGGACCGTCCGCGAAACCCTCCCAAATCTCCAGAGACTCTAGGTCCTTTTTGGACTGTCCGAGCCTCTACCCTGGACTGTCCGCCAGTGTCGCGGACTGTCCGAGGGTGTCGTGCGGACCGTCCGCCAAAAGACTTAGCCAAAACCGAAGAAGCCCCAAACGAACAATCTAGCTCGGACCGTCCGCCAGTCACATGCGGACTGTCCGGGGTCGGGCCGGACTGTCCGCAAAGCGCGATGGACGAACAGGAAGAACAGCTACAGTAACCCACGGAACTCCCTTCCCAAATCCGAAGCCAAACGGTCTAGAAACGATGAATCGAGTCAAACACGAAAATAGCACAAAAAGGGACTCGGGAAGAAACAAATAGATTCAACTAGCACTTGATTTCATTCCAACAAACAGAGGTCAGATTCTATACAAGGCTAGCAACCTCTCAAACATCCTCCCGCTAAGATCGACATGAAGCACGGGCTAGCCTAGAGAAGCAAGAAAGAAAATGAACTAGGGTTTCAAGCAGATTACTTGTCATCCCCTCCACCTCCTATTTATATTAAGTGTCTTGGTGGGGGGAAGTGACCAAACTACCCCTACAACTTAACTCTACGATACACGCCCTCAAGGGCAAAGTGGTAAAGTTGCAGATATCTCCTCCAGCTGGGCACACCGTCCATCCGGCCTTGCCTCCCTCCGACGCAAGCTCCCGGATCCCGCCACGCGTCCACCGCATCGAAGCTTCCCGAACACGCCCGGATCACCGTCTCCGTCACGTTGGGCCTTCTCCGATGGTTTTGTGGCCCAACCATCAAACCCCGCGTACAAGCTTCGGTTGTTAGCCGCCACCTTGCACCGGCTCAAAGTCCTCGACTTCTCTTGCTTTTCTTGCACCATGCCGACCGCACTTGATCTCGTCTGGCCACCGGGTCCCTCGAACCAAGCCTACTCGTCTCCACTACTCGGAGACCTTTCGCGCTTGTTCTTCACCTACACCAACGCAAATCCAGCCGCATCGAACACCTGCAATACTCGGCCAAGAGTCAGTCCACACAACATTGTCAATCACTCATCACGCTGAGAAGCGACCATCCATTGGTCCTCGGACACACATGGTCCTCAATCTCCCCCTTGATGAGTGCATTGACAACACACCTCACAATATAGGATATAACAGAGAAAAAAACAGAAAAGAAAAAGTAAAGAAGACTCAATCAAGTGAACCAAGGCGAAGAACAAACCGAAAACAAAGTCACTCGAAAGAGAAAATCTCGGTCCCCTAAGACAAGGGCAACGGCTCAACACAACCGAGACAAACAAGCTCCAAATGCTGACCCCTCAAGAAGAGGCAGAAAGGGCTCAACACCATCGGCAAAAGAGCAAAGCACAAATCAGGAAACACAAGGAGCTCCCCCTGCAGAAATGCATACTCCCCCTGAACAAGTGCATATGAACTCAAGTTCTCCCCCTGAACTGAGTATCCCTCCTCTCCTAATGCAAAGCTATACAAAATTCTCCCCCTTGTTGCCAATGCATGAATCAAGGCACAAATGCAAAAGATTCAACCTAGAGCTTCTCAAATATACAATGAGCAATATAAAATGCTACACAAAAGCAAATGAGCAAGCAAGATAGTCCTAGGTGTTGTATAAGCATTGCCAACAAGATTTCATGATTGTATAAGCATATGGCCAATTAGTTTCCAATTTTCTCAAGTTTTTCAAAAATTCATCACCTCATGAGCAAGATTTTAACTTCAAGCCAAAATAAGCTAAATCATGCAAAGCTTATCCAAGGTTACCAATTCTTAGCAAGAGATCATTGCAAACACCCAAAGTCTACCTTATGTCATGTCAAAGCCACCGAGCCATGTGTCTACTTCTAAAATAGAGACTTCTCTTGGTAGACAACATGCAACGGTTTAGCACCCAAAATTTTCACATTTAAGCACAAATGACATGATCATAACCGTTGAGAGCATATTTTTCAATTAATTGCACTTCTTTTTCAGTATTTTAAACATGGTACATGAAATGCCTTTGCGACAAAAAGAAGCTTATGCCTCTCCACAACATAGACAATGGGCTAAACATTCGCAATGATAAAATGATCTTTGACCCACTTAACAAGAGATAGATACCCAAGAACAACCTAAGCATGAAAAAGCATTTAGGCTTGAACTTAACCATTTAACCAATTTCTCATGAGTGAGGTCAAGTTTAACATTTCAAAAATATTAGCAAGCACATTATGGATATACAATGAATCGATCAAGTGCTTAGCCACCCATCACCACAAGACTACACACAAGTCCACTAGCTCAAATGTAGCAAGTTATATTGGTCACTCCATATAAGAGAAGCTCATTCTAACATGCTTCAAAACAAATATGAACAAGCAACAAGCTCTAAATATATCACAATGCAACCAATATGCCAAATGCAAAACATATTAAACAGATGCAACACAATGAGCAAGATATACATATTATACAAAGAAGCTATACATATGCTACAAAATGAGCTCCGAAACCAACTCAGAAGGGAAAACACACCCCAAGCTCCCCTCGCAAACGGGCAAAAGTAGCTTGGTCAAGCGGTTCAGTGAGAATATCGGCTAGTTGGTTTTGGGTGGTGACATGGGATAGTTCAATATGTCCTTTTTCAACATGATCTCTCAAGAAATGGTATCTCACTTCTATATGCTTGGTTTTGGAATGGAGCACGGGATTTTTGGCAACACTGATGGCACTTGTGCTATCACATAGAAGTGGAACTCGGGTAAAACTCAGGCCAAAGTCACTCAAGGTAGAAATCATCCAAAGAAGCTGGGAACAACAACTAGCTGCGCCTACGTATTCGGCTTCGGTTGTAGACTGAGCAACACTTGACTGCTTGCGAGAGGACCAGGAAACCAAAGACGAACCCAGAAACTGACAAGTTCCAGAAGTGGACTTGCGATCCAATCTACACCCAGCAAAATCCGCATCGGAGTATCCGCGAAGTGTTAGTGTGGAGGATGCAGAGTACCACAACCCAAGCTCAGGAGTGAAACAAAGGTACCTCATGATTCTCTTCACAGCCTGGCGATGGGTCATCCTTGGCGAAGCTTGAAAACGAGCGCACAGACACACGACGAAGTGTATGTCCGGCCTCGTCGCCGCCAGGTACAGGAGTGAGCCGATCATACTCCGGCACGTCTTCTGATCCGCCGCTTCTCCATCCTCATCCGCATCCAAAGCTGTTGTAGTCGACATGGTGGTGGACAAAGGCTTTGCATCCGCCATCTCGAACTTTTTCAACAAATCCTTCATGTACTTGGCTTGATGCACGAACCTCCCGTCCTTGACTTGCTTGATCTGCAGCCCGAGGAAGAACTGCATCTCTCCCATCATTGACATCTCGAACTCCCTGCTCATATCTTCAGAAAATCTTGCAACAAGAGCATTAGAGGAGCCACCAAAAATAATATCATCCACGTAAATCTGAACGATCAAGATGTCGTTGCCAACACGAAGCAAGAACAAAGTTTTATCAACGGTGCCCATCACAAACCCCTTACTCAGCAAGAACCCTCTCAATCTCCCATACCACGCTCTAGGTGCTTGCTTAAGACCATATCTCTCACTCTCAAACCCAGGTGGTTGCCTCACATACACTTCTTCCTCAATCACCCCATTCAAGAAAGCACTTTTCACATCTATTTGGTGCAACTTGAACCCTTTAGCAACGCAAATGCTAGAAGGATTCGAATTGCCTCCAAATGAGCAACAGGAGCAAACGTCTCCTCATAATCAATTTCCTCTTTTTGAGAAAAGCCCTGGGCAACCAACCTTGCTTTGTTTCACACAACCTCGCCACTCTCACCCTGTTTGTTTTTCCAAACCCACTTGGTTCCAATAGGATGGCAATTTGGTGGAGGTTCAACTAGTTCCCACACCTTATTTCTCTCAAAGTTCTCAAGCTCTTCGTGCATGGCATTGACCCAGTTCGCATCAGATAAAGCATGTCCAATATCTTTGGGCTCAAAAGACGCGACAAAAGCAGAATGAGCAAAGTGAGAAGTGTTCCTTGACCTTGACCGTGTAGTACGTTCATCGATGTCTCCTATGATCCCCGATGGTGGATGGCGAGCTTGAATGTGTCTTGGTGCCTCACGTGTTGAGATCACCTCCCCCTCAACAGTTGCTTCCACTTGACCTCCATGTACTTGTGTTGATGTTGAAGAGGTGGATGGACCATCGTCAACCGTAGTCGTCGTAGTGGAAGTAGTAGGTACAGGTACCATCGGAGGAGCGTCATCTCTATCATCATCTTCACCATCCGCATCATTGTCTTCAAAGATCGTCTGTCCCATCTCTTCATCACCTACACACTCAAAGACAGACGAGCTACATGGAATTGTCTCGTCGAATGTTACTTCGGGTCTCCATGATTTGGTTAGTGGCAAGATTGAGCACACGATATGCTCTAGAGTGATTAGCATAACCAAAGAAGATACCATCATGAGACCGGTACTCGAACATATCTAGATTACCCTTCTTGAGAATGAAGCACTTGCAACCGAAAACTCGAAAGTGACTCACCTTGGGGGTTCTCCCATGAAAGAGTTCGAAGCAAGTCTTCTTCTTGAACGCACGAAGGAAAATCCGATTAGACACATAGCACGCGGTGCTCACCGCCTCGGCCCAATACTTCCTAGGAGTCCTATGCTCATCGAGCATCGTCATGGCCATAGTACAAATGGTCCGATTCTTTCTCTCCACAACACCATTCTGACAAGCGACATAAGGCGAAGAAAACTGATGCTCAAGACCAAGATCACGACAAAAAGCCTCAAAATAAGCATTCTTAAACTCCGTGCCATTGTCACTGCGTATAGCTCGTATGGCATCACCATTACGCTCATTTTTCAACCTCAAGACCAGATCTCGAACAAAACCAAACGTCTCATCCTTAGCCGCCAAGAAGTACACCCAGGTATAGCGAGAATAGTCGTCCACTATCATAAGGACATACCACTTCCCACCGACCGAGCGAACGCGAGCTGGACCAACCAAGTCCATATGTAGAAGCTCCCCAGGACGCTTAGTCATCACCTCAGTCAAAGGTGGGTGGGAAGTAGCAACCATCTTACCATGCCTACAAAGTGCACAAACCAAATCCTTCTCAAACCGGAGCTTGGACAATCCTCGGATAAGGTCAAGACTGCTTAAACGAGAGAGCAAGTCGAAGCTCAAATGACCAAACCTCCTATGCCATTTCCAAAGCTCGGAAGAGGAACCAGCAACGAGACAACGAGCAGCACCAAAGGACCTTGAGAAATCAGCAACGAAAACTTGACTCTCGGGAGTGATCATGCAAACAAGGTCACATCGAGAATCAAGAATCCGAGAAACACCACAAACAAACCGAACCTCAAAACCTTCATCAAGGAGCTGAGAAACCGAAAGCAAATTAAAACCAAGTGACTTGACGAGAGCCTCACGCTTCAAAGTGAACTTCTCGCTCACCTGAATATCCATTCTGACAACACTCTACCCTTACCATTATCCCCAAAAGTGATGTACTCCCTAGTCATCACCGGGGTGAGGCTTGAGAACCACCTTTGATCTCCGGTCATGTGTCGAGAGCAACCGGAGTCAATCAACCACAAGCTCCTCAAGCATCCACCTGCAAAATCAGAAACGGGATCGAGAATGAGCAAACGACTCAACACTGGGGTTAGAACAGAAAGTGTCAAACCAGTGCTGAGCCATCTGCTCAAAAGAAGGGTTAGCAAAATTCACTCTACCAAACCTATCAAACTATGGAAACCTCTCACGCCTAACCGGAGGAACACCACGCGGGGGAAAGCGCGGTCCAGGCTCCCTCCGGTAACCAAAGCCACGGTCGTCCCTCCTGAACTCGTACTGACAACGAGGAGGAGGACGCCTAGCTGAACCACCACGCCTCTGAGGAACTCCTCCACGAGGGACAAAGCCACGAGCACCCTCTCTTGGAATCGAACGCACAAACCCATCACCCCTGGGCAAAGATGCACGAGACTCAGGCACGCTATGAGAAGAATGGTACCTATCCCGGTTACCCATTTCCTTCTCACGCCTCATCGCTCTCTTCTTCCTGAAGCAGAATTCCTCTTGGTGACCATCCTTACCACAAAACCCACAGTGGTAACGGACTGGCTTAGGCTTTGGATCTTCTTTTAGTTTAGGCTTCTCACTAGGTTTGATACCACTCGTCTCTCCCACATCACCCGTCTCTCCCACGAAGATTACTCTCTTTTGGAAGTTGTTGGTTTGAGGTGAGAATTCTGGTGGATCTGAGGTGGTATCAAGTTTGTTTTTCAAGTGGTTGGGCTTAGGTTCAAAAGTGTTCCTGGATGGGATATTTTGTGGTGGAAATGGCACACCCTCACAAATCATTCCCTCATTCTTAACCACCAACTCCGAATCAAGACCACAACCATCAGCCCGTCTGTACTGAGCAATCATCATTCTCAATCGAGGCTCACGACTTGACAACCAGCTAAAACATTTACGCAAGTCATAATTCTCATTTTGCGCACGATTTACATGATGCTCAAGTTCGAGATTCCTCAAAGTAGTTACTTCACAAGTAGAACAAACATGTTTAGCAGGTGAATTCAAAGAACTTTCAAGAGATTTTATTTTAGTTTGAGCATCATCAAGTTTAGCATGCAAGACAGGGCAAGAAGTGCAAGCTCCTAACAAAGCAGGTCTAGATTTTAGCTCAACAAGTTCAGTTTTAAGCAAATCAAGTTCCTCAACTCTAGACATGTGCTTTTTCTTAAGCTCAACCAATTCATTCATCACAACATCACAATCATTGCAAGAATGCTCATCTGAAACAACAGGGGCAGCTTTCATAGCATCAATTTCAGATTGAGATTTAGCAAGTGATAGTTCAAGTTGAGCAATTTGATCTTTAGAAGCAACAAGCAAAGACTCAAGTTCAACAACCTTCTCCTTAGACTCACCAAGCAACGATCTAAACTCCCTTTTCTCCTTGTTGGTCTTACGGAGCACATCATCACGATTATCAAGCAATTCATTCAACCTAGCATTCTCCTCTAACAAGAAGTTGGGATCATGATTTACCTCGTCCTCAGACTCTGACTCGGAGTCTTCTCTTGCACTCTTCTTGTTGTCGGAGTTGTGCGCCACGGTGCAGAAGCCTCGGGACGCCATGCATGCCAAGCCGTTGAAGTTCTCGTCCCTCCGGCGTCGACCTTGATCTTCATCCTCACTGCTTGAGCTTGATGAAGAGTTGCTGGAGCTTGTGTCGACGTCGCTCGCACCGGCCACCATAGCTCGTTCCTTGCGCTTGTGCTTGTGCTTGTGCTTGTGCTTGCGATCACCATACTTCTTCTTGTCCTTGTCCTTGTACTTGTACTTGTGGTTCTTGTGATCATCCTTCGAGCGATGCTTGTGCTTGCGGTCCGGCTCTGCTGGCTCCGGACACTCGGCGATGAAGTGTCCCATCTTGCCGCACCTGTAGCACGTACTCCCAAACGCCTTGTACTCTTGCGGTTCTCGTACATGCGCCCGAACCTCTTGGTGAGCAACGCGAGATCCTCCTCGCTCAGCACCTCGAACTCCTCATCTGGCAAAGACACAAGCAAAGACAAAACAAATTGCCGTGAAGAGTTAGCACCAGTTTTAGAACTAGAACCACTCATGAGTGCCAGACTATGGGGATCAGTCGGGTTCTCAAGCTTGGCTCTAGCTATCCTATCAACCTCTGAGGACTTGAGCTTTGAGAACACCCCATCGACATCGAGATTCAGATAGCTAGCCGAC
>OAMR01000202.1:504571-521997 GCA_900205405.1 Echinochloa crus-galli | reverse complement strand
AGTTGCAAATGTAGCGATACGATACATTAAGTTACATAATTCGGTTTGTATGGCCTAAATTTACACAACAACTGTATTTTGTGTAATGATATGTACTAAGATGAAGTTCCCCCGTTCTGCGATGTGTAGATCTTAAAAAGTTGGATGAAAATATAAAACAATTATATGAACTTTATGAAAGTTCATACTCCCTCCGTTTTAAAATGTAGAGAGTTTGACTTTTTTGACCCCCAACGTTGACCGCTCGTCTTATTCAAAGAGCATGAATGCAACAAAAATGTTTCTATACCTTAGCGCGCGCGGCTTCCCCAACCACCAAACCCTAGCGGCGGCGCGGCGGCATCCACCCCGGCGCGCGCGGCTTCCCCAACCACCAAACCCTAGCGGCGGCGCGGCGGCATCCACCCCGGCGCGCGCGGCTTCCCCAACCACCAAACCCTAGCGGCGGCGCGGCGGCATCCACCCCGGCGCGCGCGGCTTCCGCAACCACCAGACCCTAGCGGCGCCGCGGCATCCCCGCCCAAGAACACGGCCGGGACCCAGCCCTGCGACGGCGACGCGGACCCGGCCACCTCAAGCAAAGCGGCGACGCGGATCCAACCCTCCGGCAACGACGACGGCGAGAAGGACTGCTTCCTCTGCGGCGCAGGTCAGTGCTCCTCCAACCCCATACTGCTGTGCGCTGCTGCATCTGATGCTGCTGTGCCTACTACGCTGGGTGCACCAATCTTCCTGTTACTTTGCTGTTGTTTAGGCTCCGTTCACCTTGACCAGATTTGGCTCGATCTATATGTCATGGATACAGATCCTCCTCTGGTTGCTGTTCATTTTCTATTTTTATTTGTTCAAAGGAAACTCGATCTGTATGTCATGGACACAGATCCTGCTGTGGCTGCTGCCAAGTTATCTTTTTCCTTCTGCATTTTTCCATTAGTTCTTGTTAGTATGTTAATCTTGTGTAGAATCATATAATCCTAGTGCTTCCTCTTATTGCTTGTTCATCAACCAATCAGACATTTAATCTCAAATTATCTTTCAATTGTTCTGGACTATGTACTGCTACAATTGTTAGTTCTCCTTAGTATGTTAATCGTGTGTAAAAATCATATAATTCTAGTGCATTTTACTAACTGTTGCTTTGTCCTCTTCTTTCATGTACCTGCCTAATGTAATGTACACTTCAATGATGCTTTGGTATATAAGCATTGGTATATAAGCATACCACAAGGAAGAAGTTGAAGGAACAATAGAGCTGCTTTGATATAGGACCTGTCTAAATATGGTTAGTACCTATCCCCAACCAGTATGCTAAGTAAACTATCAATTCTATGTGTATATGTTGTAATTAAAATGTTGTCAAGTGTATATGTACGTTGTACATGCTGATTTTATGTAGGACCCGTATTGATTTCTAGTCTAATAGTAGCTAATAATAATTTTGTTCACATTTCCATCCCTGCTTATATTTCTGTACTGACAAACTGATATATCATCTATGCAGGCTAACTCATCAGGAGGCTCCGCTGGTGACAACTGTGCACATAATGTACAGGAGGAGTATGCACCTGCTTCACAGGGTAATTCAGCACTCACTGCTGGGAGTACAAATCGAGGACGGCGGTCACGGACACAGACCAAATGGCCAGAAGACAAGGTGATTGCAATTGGACTGTACGTCCAATGGATCCCTGCCCCAAAGGTGGCGAGGGACCGATTCATATTGTGATTCCAGCAGGTGGTACTACTTCAAACTTGTAGACCTGAATGAAACATGATGATGTTTGTGGTCTTTCCTATCATTCTTAAACTTATAGTTTACATGTTCAGTCTGCCTATCCATTTCAGTAGGGGATACAAACTTGAAACTTGTTGATTCATCCAAATTGAAACTTGTTGCATGTGTATGATAAGATACAAACTTGATGTGTACTTGTGTGTATATGTGATGTGTATCTCAATCTGTATGTGATGTGAATAACCTGGGGGCTGCCAAATCCTGGCTGGTTCCACGATGCAGCCAGAACCAGGCCAGATTCTGTGGTGGTGGAACAACAAAAGGTAACGGGGACATTTATAGAATGTTACAATTGAACACAAAGGTAATGGGCATCAATTAGGAACCGTTACCTACACAAAGTATCAGTAACGGTTCTTAAAGAATATCCGTTACAAGCACTGACCCGTGTGGGTCCAGAAAGGAGACCGGTCAATGCGAGACCGTAACGGTTGTTAAGTAATGTCCGTTACAAGTACTGACCGGTGGGACCAGAGAGAAGACTGGTCAATGCGCCGCCGTAACGGTTCTTAAGTCAAGCCCGTTACAAGGTTTGCGTTTTAGTAACGGTTGTTACATAAAGACCGTTACAAGTGTTGTGGTTTCGTTACGGTTATTAGGTAAAGCGCGTTACAAATGTATTGTTTTGGTAACGGTCGTTTGTCTGTGCGCGTTACGAAATTGATCTATGGGCCCACAAAAATCGCAAGTTTGGGTTACTGGTTGCTTATATTGGTAACGGCCGTTGTGAAGTGCGGGTTACAGGTTTTACGGTCGTTGTGAAGTGTGGGTTACAGGTTTTGGTCGTTGTAACGGGCAAATTGCCCGTTACCTTTGACCGACTATTAGTAACGGAGTAAGGGTAACGGGCGCATTTCCTATTACCTATGACCATCTACGCCCGTTACAAATCTCGATTTTTCACGCAGTAGTAGTGCCGTATAACATTATAATATGTATAGCTCTTCTTTTATAGTATGTACGTGCTCCATTTTTGTATATATGGTATGTTCCATTCGGCATGATTAGATGGCAAAGTTGTGTATGGGAATGTATTATTACAGGTTTATGTCTTTTCCTTTTTGACGTCTACATAATTGTGCAGTTTTGTGAATATTTGTGCATTTAAAACTTTCCGTACTTAGATATTGCTAATGAACGCACACCAAAATTTGATTTGCTACAATGAAACGCCAAGATCTGGACAAACTATATCCTGCAGAACATGAAGGATCATATTAAAACTCTAAAACAAAAACTAGACGAAAATATGAGGACCCGTCTTGGTGGATGGAGATTCCAGCACATAATTCATTTTTTACGCTTGCAGCGTGGTGATACCGGATTGTCCTTGTGAATCGAGCCCTCCCTTCACATGACTTTATATTCACATATCAATCACATTATGAAATGTCCTTTTTCTTAGAGTTTCCATATGTGTGGTGGTTATATATAAGTTCAAATATAAATAGCAACCACAAATTTTAGATGTCAATTAGAGACATACTTGAATTTCTAGATAGCACCCGCGTTCACGCTAGGCAAAAACAAAAGAAATGTAGGCTTGGGAGCTATCAAGAGGTGAGTAGATGCAGGATTGCAGGACGGAACGGTCATTGCAGCCATATTAAGCTTTCCTTTGTTGGCATACTGCTTTGTCCACTCAGTGCTAATGGGCCATGTGGCCTGGTGTTAGCCCATGATTTTATCCCATCTTCCATGCTTCTATTTCGCCTTGATAGTAATATCAGTGGTGCTCAATTACGTGCATATGAATTGTTCAAAAAGAATCAATGATTTAAGAAATAACCGATATGTTTAGTACTAACTTATTGGCGCGAATAGCAATCACATACATAACACAAATTAAACGGACCGGTACGCTCAAACATATTGGTGCTTAACGACCCGATTAGAATAGTGAAGTTATTCATGTTGATTTTAATACTAGCACAAATGACACACGACATTCGCAACGCCTCCATGGTACCGGCCTCATCACCGTTATGAATGACGTTTATCACTCTGGTACGAATTATGGTCCCTACAGTTGTATTACCCTAGACCATTAGTGTTCAGGTGGAATCACTCCCGGTCCAAATAGGTTTGCAGATAATGTGGTGATACCGATCAATTTCGCACAGTTTACGTCTGTAATATTTTTTTGGTTTCATAAATATACAACATACGAATTGAAGCCCTTGTTTGTGAAATCAATGTAACCAATATCTACTTCAAGGACAGCAATGCTCATTAGTCGGTATGCTCTTCACGTCCACTGTATCTCTACAGAAATTTTGTCATCATAGAACAACTTGATGTTTACTTTTTCCTGATCAGTGTCCGTGTGCCAATCCGATGTGAGCCATTGACAAGAAACTATAAGTAGGTTTCAGCTGGAGGAAAATGCTAACATTAGTCCAAAGTTGTAATTTCCAGGGGTGAGGTCCTTAATTCTGGCTCGTAACACAAATGGGATAAAAACTCCTCAACGGGTTAATTTAAAATGAAATCACCTAATACTCTATAACATGTACTCTGTAGGTGAGATGCTAATGAAGATACCTGTGAGGCGAGAGGTTCCGGGTTCAAGTCCCCTACATTGCACACTCGCATTTCCACTCTCATGAAAATCATTGTTTAAATTGTAATATCTATTCACATCCAAAAAGCTAAAAACTTTGGGGCGTACGTGAGAAGGGAACCCCTAAAGCTCACAGCAACTTAAACTTCATTAATATGTGAATATATTATTATGGTATGCATCCTCTTCCATTTCCAATGATACATATGCAATGTAGTGTATACAGTGCATGCTTGAAGTGCAGCATGCTAAGGCCGACAGCTGGGCATGGGAGATGTCAGGAGTTTTCGACTCGGGTGTACGTGTACCCAGTGTGGATGAGGAGTCCAGTTACTGCCGTTGCCTCTATACCAAAAAGTCTCAGGAGTGCACCAGCTGCTATCCAGTGAAGCAAGTATACCACTGATGTATTCTTTTTTCCTCCTCGTGAGTCGTGAGTAAGGGTGAAAATGGTACGGATATTTACCGACCGTATCCGAGCTCGTATTCCTTTCGAGGGGTTTATATCCGTCTGGAGGGGTTTATATCGGTTCGAATCCAAATTCGGATAGTTAGTATCCGGTACCGATCCGAATCCGAATACAAAAAGTTGGATATTTAGAATGTCGATATCCATCTCTATCTTATCCGACACCCGTGGACCCTATCCGTATCCGATCCGAATCCGAGAGAAAAAATATATATTCGATCCGTATCCGGTGGTATCCGTCCGTATTCGATCACTTGGCCCACAAGCGGAGCCAGTGCGTTCCTCTGAACAGTACTTACAAAAAGGTTTTAGGTCGACATTTATCAAACACTATTTTGTTTTTTGATAGCCATGCTGCCCAACATAAAGCTGCACTTCGTGTCAATATGTATAGATTTAGTTTCCGCCCATCTAATTTACTCTATTGGTTAAATAAGTCATTCATGTCTTTAGATGGCCGAAAACCAAATACTATATAGACAGCACGCCATAAAAATTTAGCATAGTGACAATAGAAGAATAGATGGTCAATGGACTCCTCTGAATTACAAAAGCTACACTGCTTGTCCCCGTTCCAATTCCTCCTCGCTAGGTTATTCTTTGTTAAGATAACACCTTTTTTAGATACCACATGAATATCTTATCTTTAATGGTAATCTCATGTGCCAAATTTTGTGTGTAACTCTAACCCCAGTATTAATGAGGTATTTATACATGTATTACGGTGAATGATCCCGACTTATGTAGAGACCAGAGTAATTGTCTCTACCTTCGATTAGGTTAACATTCATAATTCTCTCCACAAGGTTTTTCCATTCTAGTAGCTTATTCACCACTAATGATCTTCTAAACGAGATATTTAGTGGTGTGTCACTGAATACATCATACACGGTGGCATATTTTTTCCGCGCTATATAATACAAGTTAGGATATCTAGACTTCAGGCCCGTTGTCCAACAAGTATCTTCTCAAAACCTTATTTTGTCCCCAGTAAGGGTGAAAATGGTACGGATATTTCCCGACCGTATCCGAGTTCGTATTCGTTTGGAGGGGTTTATATCCGTCCGAATCCGAATTCGGATAGTTAGTATCCGGTACCGATCCGAATCCGAATACAAAAAGTTGGATATTTAGAATGTCGATATCCATCTCTATCTTATCCGACACCCGTGGACCCTATCCGTATCCGATCCGAATCCGAGAGAAAAAAATATTCGATCCGTATCCGGTGGTATCCGTCCGTATTCGATCCGTTTTCATCCCTATCTTGAGCTCACAGGAGGTAAGAACATCGATGAACTTGGGGGGTGCCACTGTTATAATTGGAACAGTGAACATAATAGTCCATTTAAAGTCCAGCAATATGCATGAAGTATTTTCATGGCACTAGCCACTCTTGATAACAAAAACATAACAGATAATAACCTTCTTAGCATTCAGCAAATGTTGGTTAACAAACGTTGATTGCAGATTGGACACTGAGTGACAATACCAAAATTATTTTTCAGGAAAAAACAAATAAGTGAACTATGTTGTTGACGAGTGTATATTATTTGATATTCATCTAGGTCTCTCTAGTCATTAACTGTTTGATTCCAAGCCTATAAGGTTAACCGTCAAGCATATATGTAGTACGGCCGCCGTGCCGTCAGTTCTCGGTTGTCAGAATAGGAGCAGCCCATGTATAACAAAGGCATATATATAAGGAGTGAGTTTATGCTTTGAAAGAGCAAGTCCTTAATGAAGTTTACTATAATTCTTAAACCCATACACGGGACGCATTTGCATTCCTATCCGAGTTAGCTGTGTCCATGGATGAACCTGCAATTTGCTAGAATCGAACCTGCATGCTGCTAGAGAGGATCACTGGTATAGAAGTGGTGAGGCATTGGAAACTGGGAAGCAAGCTAGATTACTTAAGCTTCACAAGCGCTCTGTGGAACATGAAAAACCATGCGGTCTCCATCCGTGGAAAAACCGGATCGCCGCTTCCTCGTTGCGCCGCTGGTCTCCTCTTCTCGCTGCTTCATCCCTCGCTGCCGTCTAAGTGAAATGCCGGAAGCCCAGCAACCGCAAGGAGGACGGCGGTGGGGTGACTGGTCAGGCTGCGTGCTCACCAGCGACGACACCGTCTGTATGAAGACGACCGATCTCGGCGGATGGCTCATGACATGGTTCGGACTCCGGGGGTAGCGGTAGCAGCCAAGCAGGCCGTGCATGAAGGATCTTCGTTGGCAGTTGGCCACTACATCGACTAGATCTCATTTTTGGATTTGGCAGCGATATTTGATATTAGTAAATTACTGCTCACGACATCCTCTTCATAAATAGTTAGCACTTTCCATATGATCCCAGATATCAAAGTCACCTTGGCGTCGACTTGCGGCATCGCGTGCTCCGAAGCGGATCCTATGGACTTTGTGTGTGTGCCTATTGGTCACTTCGTAGCATAGTCTTCGTGGGATGATGAGAGATTACGGCCAATTGTAGTTGACTAAGGCTGGGTAATATGGTAGGATTAGCTCATAAAGGAGGAGGAGGCAACATCGTGGAACCACATTTTGGGAATTGATGCCTTAGCTTCGGAGAGAAATATATAGGTCTGACCTTATTTGTTTGTATCTAGCAATGAGATTCCTGAAGACATTGTCTGGTGCTCTAAGAATTGTTCGTTAAGGTGAAAACTGATGGTTTGGCCTTGACTGGTTGGACCATGGCAACGATGGTGCGTGTGCAGGCCATTTTCTTGTTGAAGATGTTGCCTTTTATAGATCCTTTTTCGTAGCATAGATGTTTGATAGGACGTCGTAAGGAATAGAAGATTAAGGCGTCTGTTGTTTTTTTGGCGCCTAGATATATGTTGCCATATCTATTTTCTTTTTTTCTTTTTGTCTGTGTGCATCCTAGCTATGTAGAGGCCGGGAATAGTTTTAGCACATTTATATCATCTTGATGTATCTGTCAAAGATTAATAAAATCTCCCTTATCGAAAAAATGAAAAAACATGCATCAATGGAAATGTTTGTTCCTTGAACACCTTTACAAAAGAACAGCAACATTTTTCGTAACAACCTCTTTCACGACATTATTTTGATTCGGTGATGACGATGATGATTTGGACATAGGCCTTCATTTTCTAGGATTCATATGGAGGCTGTTCCCCCGATTCATCAATATAACAATAAATTAATCATTATCGGTGTCGAAGGAAACCATCAACCATGAAATCGTCGGATCGAATTCCAGACTTCTGTAGATAAAAGTACAGTAATTATTGAGTCCTAACATTTTGCAAATAGTGTATTTATGCTCTCCATGGTGCAAACTTTGACATGTTCTCGCAACAGGAAAGCAAATCATTGATAACGTTTAGCCAACCCCAATTAAAAGATATATCACTAAGCTAGGACAAATCCTCATGCTCCAGAGCATATATATAGAAGAGTTGGGCCATGTTTAGATAATATATATCAGGGGGTGTTTTTGGTTCAATTAACAATGGTGTCATGCAAAATCTTCTCATTTAGTTTATTGAATTCAGGCATTTCGTAATTTCTTCACCATGCATATAACTGAAATTTTGGATTAGAAAAAACTTGCACGCCGCCAGTGCTCATTGTGTGGTGAATCAAAAAAGAACAAAACCAATGCCTTTGTTACTTTGAGGGGATGCAGAGTAAAACATCAAAAGGTACCACACTGTAAATGCAGAACCAGGGAATATTATTATATGATTTAACCTTGCTGGATTCTTCTAGTTTAACAATCCAGCCAAGAAGCTAGCTACGGTATCAGCCTGATGACCGAGCCTCCTGCTCTTCATCACTACCCCGTAGAAGAGAATGCATCCTGCCATCCTTTAATTATTCAATAACTCAATGACAAACCCATTAAGAACCCTCTCATTTTTGCTTGCACGGTGGCCCACTGCAGCACCGGGGTGCTGAAACGGAGCGCCGCAACCATGAAGGCGATAAAGTTCTGATCGAAAAGATGATGTGTAGGAAGCGATATGGGCTTGCAGATTATAAACTGGACGTTGGGGCTGCGGGAAAACCTTGAGCAGCAACACAGATTGATTAGGGGAACCATTTACTTGGCAGATTCAAATCGGATCTCAGGGAAGCGGTGACTTATCGGATGGTGGCGGCAGAAACAGCATGATGTTATATGGAAGGAATGGTGTCCATTACTGGACCTGAAATCCCGGGGACAATCAAACTCGACTACTCCTGTTGTCTCTCATGCCCACATACGATCCTTGTTGCATACATATGATGTGAGTCATAAGGGGGTATCTGCACCTGTAGTGTGGCGATTCATAGGCTTTGTTTACATGTTTCAAACTCAGGCTAACCTTATAGATATGCAAACTATATATACACAACATTACCTGTATGCAGTGATGTATACAAGACACTGGGGCAAATACAGGCTCAAACTGTGACAGCAAAGCAGCAATTTCAGGAGGTATAACTGAAATGTCCTCAGAGGAATCCATATTTTCAACACTGGGACCAGAATTTCTTCAGGCTGGGTAGACTGAAGGCCTTGCAGAACCACAGTAGAGCCCATATAAGGGATAGCCATCCATTTGGACTTCCAATGTACTTTCATAGGGCTATAGGCTTCCAACCAATCCATCCCTAAGATGAAATCATAATGTTGCAGAAGGATGATCTACACGTCAGAAATTTTTTTTTGCAGTTCTGTACAACTCAAGGGCACTGAGGGATATAGGAAGAACACTTCAAGCTACCCCCATCAACCACCTGTACACTGACAGAATTCGGAATATAGGAAACACACCCTGCAAATTGTCTGCTAGTTGTTGACTGATGAAGGTGTGGGAGCTGCCAAAGTCCACCAAGATGACAATATTATGATTTTGGACTGAACCCTGAAGCTTCATTGTGCGGGGACCTTCTGAACCAGATACAACTTCCTTGGACAGAGCCATGAACACATGAGCCAGAGAAGAACCAGGGCCGGGGCTGCTGAGAGATGACTCATCTACAACCACTTCATCGGTAGAGAAAACCTCAAACAGTTCTTGGACAGCATGCAGTTGAACCGTGGGAGCACATTGGTGCCCTGATGCCACTTTTCCACGCACTTATCACACAATTGCCGCGTGCGCGATATTGGCGTAATGAAGCAAATTGATCCACCGGCGACTTGGCGGCATCAGAGGTCTTCTTATCAGCAACGAGCGGCATGGGCAAGGCAGCCGGCTTGTCAACTCTTGGTGGAGGAGGAAGGGGCAAGGAACCACGAGGGCCGCCCCGGTAACCAGTCACCAGATGAGGCCGTCAAAAATCACGACGCCGGGATGGGTCGGTCACCTTTTCCTGCAACAATGCAAGGGAACAAGCAGTATCTATGGTGGAGGGACGCTGTAAGAGCACAGATGCACGAATATCGTCTCGAAAACCATCAATGAAACGCATGGTAAAGAAATGGGGATCAGTATTGTGTCCAAATGCCACCAACTGATCAACCAAAACAGAAAACTGTGCAGCATACTCAGCCACTGATCTAGTTTGTTTGATAGAAAACAATTGCCTAATCAGAACATCCTGCTGATCACACTCAAAACGATCAAGCAGAAGGGTGCTAAACTGAGACCGAGTGGCAGATTTCAGGCGAGTGGCGATAGACTGAAGCCAAAGGGACGCAAGGGGTTTGAAGTGCATCGAAGCAATTCGAACCCAAAAGGCTGGGTCAACCCGTGACATTTCAAAATAATCGATGCAACGGGATAACCATGGCTTAGGACTATCACCCTCAAACCACTGGAATTGGAGTTTGGGAATTTTGCTCGATAAGTAAGGATCATTAGTGCTACCCGAGGAGCGAAACTGGTGGGAATTGCCAGAAGCGCCAGCAGAACGGGGTAGAACTGCATGACGAGGGGATGGGGGAGCGGACTGATGAAACGTACCCTTGACCGGGTGATGGGTTTGGATGAACACCGATCCAAATCCACCATCCCAGAGAGAAGCGTCGTCGCGGTGCCCGGAGAGATCTGAAGCAGGTGGGCGCTCGGACGCCGACTGGTTGCTGGCTGGGTTGGGGATGATGCCCGGCGCGGTGGAGGAGAGCTCCCGCACGGATCGATCGCAGAAGCGAGACAACTTGCGGATCTCCAGGCGAGCGTCCTCAACAGTGGCCTTGATCTGAGGCTGCCACTCCTTGAAGAACGCCGCCTCCTCCTCTAGGCGGTCGACGCGGTCGTTGTGGCGCTTGTCGAGCTCAGAGATGTGTTGATCCCACCTAACATCGTTCTCGATGAAGCGCTTGTTGATCTCGTCGATGATGAGCTTGGTATTGGGATCCATGGCGCCGGCGCGGCGTTGCAGACGGGTGAAGTGGTGGTGAGGGGTATCCAGGATCTAGAATCTGATACCAGGATGTTAGGAACCCGATCGGATTGGAGCTTGGGGAAGAAGAAGAAGCAGGGGATATGCTAGTAGACACTACCAGAAAAACTCACATCCTCTCCCCTCTTATGCCTCGGTGCACTCAAGACCCGGTGCTAATGTTGCATTAGCACCGGGTGCAAAATTAGGGTGCCCCAGAAACACTTTAGCACCGGTTGATGTTAGAAACCGGTGCTAAAGGCCCTCACCTTTTAGCACCGGGTCCTAACACCATCCGGTGCTAAAGGGGTACCCTTTAGCATCGGTTGGTGTTATGACCCGGTGCTAAAGGCCCTTTCGCACCGGTTCGTAATTACGACCCGGTGCTAAAGGGGGTAGCACATGCTACTTTAAAAGGAGCGCATCTTCTATCCTATCACATGCGCTGCATAGGTGAGATGGTTAGGTGGGTACACACGCGAGCCAAGAGGTCTTGAGTTCGAATCCCAGCAGCTGCACCCACAGTAGCACTCATTTGTTTCTACTGGTGGACACCTTTAGCACCGGTTATTTGACCCGGTGCTAAAGGTGCCACCCTTTAGCCTCGGAGACATAGCACCGGTTGGGAAAACCGGTGCCAATGGCCTTTCCCAACCGGTGCTGATAGGGGCTATTCTGGTAGTGAGACGAAGGACCATTCTGGGCCGGAGATCTTCACGCTGGGCGCTGTGGGCCGAGTAGAACGACGAGACCCATTCACTTCTCTTGCTTGTGTCTTCGCGGGCTGCTCAGTAGCATCAGTAACATTATCGGATGGTGGCGGCAGAAGCAGCATGATGTTACATGGAAGGAATAATGGTGTCCAAAACTGGACTTGAAATCCCGGGGACAAATCAAACTCGACTACTCCTGTTGTCTCTCATGCCCACATACGATCCTTGTTGCATACATATGATCTGCACCTGTAGTGTGGCGATTCATAGGCTTTGTTTACATGTTTCAAACTCAGGCTAACCTTATACATATGCAAACTATATATACACAACATTACATGTTTATAGCAGTGATGAAGCGGAAAGTTATATCAAAGTAAGTGGACAATGACATATCCCTATTAATGGAGTTATACTGGTAGTTTGCATTATGCTTCTTTCTGTTTGCTACATTTGTACTATTTTAGTTTGGAACTTCAGGAGCTTAGCGATATCAATGTGAATGTGGTCCGGTTTGCATCTGGCATCAGTACGTCGTCAAAATATTAAGTGAGTTAACCTGGCTGCGTCCCTGTGCAATGATGGACAAGTAAAAATTGACGAGGGATGACTTACCTGTGTTACTTATTGGTTGGTGCAAATAAATGTATGGATTTATTAATTAAATATGAGTTTCAGTAGTTATATCTAGAACATTTGTCGGATTTCTGTGCTGACAATCCACGCATCCATTTTGACAAAGGCAATTTCAACTAGGGCTATTTCATGGCAACTTTTCATTCCTATTGCACCACCAGCATCAGGAATATTCATTTGACCATAGTAGTAAATATTCAGTAACCAAACATCTTCAAAAATTATATTATTTTAAAATATCCATGATTCAAATTGTCATTAATTTGAGTCAGGTATGCTATAATAGAGTGCGCAATTGAGCTAACACTACGGGAAACCGGCTATATGCCGAGTGTCCAGGCATTTGCTGAGACGGCAAAGCCTCCATTTGCCGAGTGTACTCGGCAAGGCACTCGGCAAAGCCTTTGCCGAGTGTTTATTGGCTTTTGCCGAGTGCCCCAGGCACTCGGCAAATAGGGGGTTTCCCGTAGTGTAAGAAGCATCAAGCCCTAATGTTCTGCCGTGCAATAATAGTAATCTTGTGGTTCAATGTTTATAGATACATCATACATAGCATTGCATGAGCATTTTGAAAGGAAGGAGGGTTTATAACAAGACGTTTGCTAATGTTTCATGATTTCTTTTGCTCCTGCAGAGACGATATAATATTCGGCTTAGGATCTTCAACCTACATTGCCCTTTTTTGTTTATCAAACATAAACAAGCGACATGATTATACCAACAATATGTAGCTCTCTTTAATGTATGTCAGCTATTGCTGATATAGCTGATACATAGCAAATTTTGCTCATTACGAAAATTCATCTATATCACAAAAAGTAAAAGTTTGATTTCACATAGACCCGATTTTAGAAAGCGAACCAAGTAGCTAGCTTAGATTAGTTCGATCACATAAGGTTCCATCCTGCGGTTTGAATCCATCCATGGACGGTGATGATTGCTAGACATCATGCAATAAATGTTCCATGCATACATGCATATAAGTGTAACATGTTTCGTCAAACTAGCTAATAATGCGTGCCTAACAAAACAATTGCAGCATTACTTTTTTCAGCCAGGCCCCATGGCTCAACAGATGGTTACAGCGTGGTGATACCAGATTGTCCTTCTGAATTGAGCCCCTCTGCCTATCACTTTATATCCACATATCAGGCACATTATGAAATGTCCTTTTTCTTAGAGTTCCCATATGCGTGGTGGATATATGTAAGTCTAAATATAAATAGCCAGAACCAGAAATTTTATATGTTAATAAATAGAGACATACTGCTAGGATTCCTCGATAGCGTCCACATTCACGCTACGCAGAACCAACAGAAATGTAGGCTTGGGAGCTGTCAGGAATCAATAATGTTACCACAACATTTCGATGTAACCCGAGTACAACCATGGCTGCCCTGCCGATCAGAGGTGAGCAGATGCAAACTATAAGTTGGCAAGCCTCTTCCCACATTCCACAGTTCCACACGCTCCTCCCCCTCCCCGCCGCAGTGTCGCACTCCGCTCATCCAGGTTCCCTCAGTCCCGCGACCCGCCACTGGCCGACGCCGCACTCGTGCAGTCTTGCACGGGCGCACGTGCACCGAGGATAAGGTACACCGGCCGCCAGTCACCCGGTCCGCCTCCGGCCGCCGCCACACCGACAACGCGAGGGACCAGGGGCTGAGAAACCAAGTCGTGGACCGGCGCTCTCGCCCACAGTGATGTGTCGGCGAGCACGTTCGACATCGCCATGTATTCGCCATCCCCTCCACTGAGCTCCATCGTAGATTGGTGAGAAATTATCCCCCGTGATTGTTGGCGGTGATGGGGACAGGGAAATTCAACTCCCGGGACTTGGGGTCGTTCTCGGACGGGGAATTCCGTGTCGAGTCGTGTGGAGAAAGAAGACTAGCGAATCGAGATGGCCACCATTGGGCTGTCTTCTGTGGGCTACTGCTTTTTTTCACTGAATGCTAGTGGGCCAAGTGGCCTGGTGTCAGCCCATGATGGTAACAACTTTTCCCTGCCTATGTCGTTCCCGTCAATCAATGCAGCGATCCTTCGACTTCTTGAATTTGTGGAGTATCACTTTTTCTATAAATTAAAGATTTATTGCGAAAATTGTCAAACAATAATAAAGCTAAATGTGATGGCAGATCATAAGTTTTAATTTAGCAAACGTACCCTGAACAAAAATACGTATGCACAATATAAATACATATATTTTAATGATGACCCTACAAGTGCACACAAATACACAAATGGAAATAACTGTTCTGAGTAGTTTACTCCCTACGTTCGTGAACAAATGACAATTAGTATGTTGGCGTCATGTTGAACTATTGGGAGAAGCTGAAGGCGCATCAAATAAATTTGTGAGAAAAAAAATGAGGTAATGACCCCAGCCAGCCTTTTGCGTGTACTGTTTTCCTAAAGCTTCAAACGAACTTGAACAGAACCGAAGTTTAATTCAAACCTACTGATCTGAGCATTAAAAAAAATGCAAAAGCATGAATGCCTAAAACAAAGTTTATTTTACAAAAATAGAAATATGAGAAAATGAAATATTTTGGGGTGTCACAATTGGGCCATGTCCATGGTGTACGTGTTAGACTTAAAGGTAGCTACATGACCCCAAAGCCTTGTTTTGCGGGGCAGCTGCAGATTTGTCGACATGTAGAGCTAAATGATACAGAAAGATAATATTTTGGGGTGTGAGAATTGTGAACCATGTGCACGATTTACGTGTTAGGCTTATATAGGAATCTGCATTTTTTTTTTGAGAATTTTGTAGGGATCTACATGATCCCCAAAGTCTTGTCTCGGGGGTCAGATTAGCGGATTCGTTGGTACCTGAAGCTAAATGATTCAACGAGACAAAGACCTTGGCACATTCTTTAACCAAGATGGGCATGACCATGCATACAGATCATCTGCATGATCTCAGCAAGAGTTTTGGCCGTCGCCCAATCCCACGACCATTCGGTGTTCAAGGAACAGCACGCTCATAACTGCCCCCCAAACCCTCCAGATGAGTCCAAACCTTTCATTTGTTCAGATATTGGATACCTTTGCATGCTGACTCAGCAGTCTGTCTCCATAATGGAGCCAGAACCGCATCAAGCCAAGCAGCTAGCTGTCCAAGGAACGCAAAGCCAGGAGTTCTGTAACTCCGAGGCAAAGCGCTCACGTGAGACAGTTAAGCCCATGCATGCGGAGATCAGGACACGTAACTCCGAGGCATGTACAAGTCACGAAGCATTCAAGCCCATGCCTCAAGGATCAGGATGACGCCGCCGAAGATCTCCCGGCCGCACTATAAAAGGTTCACCACATTATTTCACTCTTAAAATGCTTCACCACGGCTAGCATGCTCCGGAGCTCTCACCTCTCCTCTCTCCATGATTTCTAAGTCTAAAAGTGGCAACGCTTCGATAATGCCTCTATCTCTTGTGTTGTCCTTGATACATGGGCCAAGGACCTCCTTTTATAGCTGAACAAGGATGGTGGAGGCAGAGTAGCGGCCAAGGCAACTAAGGGCGGTGCAACCACCGTTCGGCCGAACTGCACGGGTTCGGCCGAACTGTGTCATTTGCACCGCCTCAGCTCCGCCACGTGCTGGTTCAGCTCCCAGGTCGGTTGACAAGTCGGTGCTTTGCTCTAGGCCGGGTTGGAGGCCTTATGGTGCACCGATGGGCTTCGGACTTGAGCCTCCCTCATCTCCGGCCCACTGGGTTCGTGCTGATGGCAGCCGTAGCAGTCCATATTGGCCCGGGATACTTATGGATTTCATGTGTTCATGTTTTAGTACGTCCCGGGTTGAAGGATGGAGTTAGGTCGAATCTCGGGATTTGGCCGAACCCATCGTTCCATATGGTTTTCGCCTTAGTTTTGGTTATATGCCCCCAGGAATTGAATAAACACCAAAACTTGTGGAAATGATTTGAAATAAGCCATATAGCTATGGTGCATGATTCCATTATGTTCATCTTATACTTGGTTGGAGGTCGATCGAAAATCAGACAGTAACGACCACCAACATTATACTCGTTTGCACAAATCCTCCTGCTAGTTTTAGGCGCCGATAATCTTGTTTAGTCCATAGTTTCTATATTTTAGATTCGTTTTAATCCGTTCTCGTTGCGATAGATTCATATTGACATGAACCATGTTTTAGAACTATTATTTAACATGTAAGTTTTTTCTGAATTATATTTGCATTAATTCGTATAAATGTTATTTAAATTTTTTCAATTAAACTATAATTAAGGTTTATATTGCAGATTTCATATTAGTGCTAATTTGATTAGTTACTTATTCAATCTATTTTATAAATAAAAGGTAATTAAGTTATATCTTGATTTTCACAAATGAATTCTAATTTGATTAATGTTTATTTAAAACTATCTTTTCCAATTAAAAGCTAATTAGAGTTAAACTTCGAGTTTTCATAAATAATCATCAATATCAAATAATATTAACTTAAATCTGTTTTAATTATAACAATGATTAGTCCAACACGTTTCATAAAATTATTTGATTAGATGCTCAGTTCCAACAAGTTATTGTTTAATTTGGTACAATTTATACATAAATAATTATAAATAAAATGTGATTAAGTTTTACCTCGGTTTTACAAATCCAAATTGTTTGAAATAACTTTTACATATGATTTTTTAATTAAAATCTATCAAGCTTACATTTGTGTTGTTTTATAAGCCAATTTGTTCCGATAGTTGTATCTTTTCAACCATAGCTTCATTTTCGATGATTACTGTGTTTACGTGACCAAAGCATCGAGCCATATCCTTTATTTTCTTTTGATTGGTGTATTGTTCTTAGTTGTACTTGTTTGTTTGCTAGTATAGTTGCTGTCTCTTATACACATCTGGAAGGCCTTAATGAA